>VZUA01005141.1:1846-13139 GCA_013401035.1 Horornis vulcanius
GAGCTACTTGGACCAGAGGGATGGAAAAGCAAGTTTCCAGCTGTGAGAATCTGAGGCAGTTTTTGTCCACTCTGTGTTCATAAAGAGTGACCATAATTCTGAATACTTGTTTGCTTCCTTCAAAAAGAGTCCAATCAAGCCAAGAGACAAATAGGCAGAGCGAAGTGGATTCTTTTTTTTTTTTTTTAATTCAAAAAGTGGGTTTAAATCCTGTCTTACAGGAAGTGAGAAGTCAGTAATCCCTCGTAGGTTACATAAAAGATTAAGTGGAACACCACAGCCAAAAGCTGCTATGCCTGACAGCACTGGCTTCTACTACTCCAGCAGCCTCAGCACAAGCACGGGCATGCAAGTTCACAATCCAGGCTGAGCTTCCCAAACCCAGAGTTTTCTGGCACGATATTGTGATGCTGCCATCTGGATACACCCCTCATAAAGCAAGGAAATTGCTATGCCCAGGTGCAACCCTTTCACCTGAGCCTGTTAGAGCAGATAAACAAAGCCTTACAAAACCCTGACATGCAACACTGCTTTATGCATGATCTCCCAGAATAGAAACAGCTAATTAAAATTAAGCAAAAAGACTGACAGTCTAGGTTTCTCTAGGTGTTTAAAAGTCACATGAGGACTTAGAAATAATGAGAGAGTAGAAGTATTAATTATAGGTTCTCTAAACCTCATACCAGCCCAATCATTTCATCAAAACGGATTTTTACTGTTCTTGCAAAACCAATAAAAGTGGCAAGCGTGGGGAGGAGGCTGGAAAAAGAAGCCACAGACTTCAGGACTGCAGCAATGCTCTTTTTTTCCCTCATTTTTTCAGTTTCACTAAATAATTCTCCAAGGACACGCCGCTACTCAGACTGAAAACCATTTTGTGAATTCCACCCCAAATGCACTCTGCCACTTGCTGCTACAGCAGAAGTTCTTCTCTCAGACACAGAGCTATTATGCTCCCCATACACAGCTGAAAAGTTAATTTTGGAGCTCTACCACCAAACATTTGCTGATAAAACACAACTGTTGAGAGTGCCCAGCAGGAATCAGCCCATCCACCTGGGGAAGGTGTGTCCTCAGTTTCTCCTGACAATGAGGGGCTGAGTTTCTCCATTTCACACCCAGATTATACACGAGGGACAGAGGTTTTATAGAGTAATCAAAGAGATTTTAAAATAAAAATAAACATTCTCATGCTGAAACCAAGTATATTAATAGAGTAAGTCAGCCACCGGACAGAATGAACATTACCAGTGGTGCCAGTGCCAAGCAGTGCATTTATGGTGGAAAATGCTTCCAATTTTAGATTTTGCCATAAATCCAGTCCCTGGTTTGGAGGCTGAGGCAGTACAGCACTGAAAAACATCCAATTAACTTTTCCGCTACACAGAGGAAAAATAACTAACTTAGAAAACTGTTTCTGTTGCAGCTTGTGAGTTTCAGCTTAGCAGGTATGACCTAAGTCAATTTTTCATGGATACTCATAAACATTACCCCTGTAATTCAGTTTAGTTGCTTTATGTTTTTCCTGTAAAATCCTCAGAACTTTAAATTCAATGACACCTGAGCTGCAGAGACAACGGGTAACATTTTTATTTGAATCTCCTCTTTCTTCTCTGGATTCAGCATGTTTTCTAATATTGCATTTGGTAAAATAAAAATAGGAAAATACCAGATCTGGCAGCAGAATACAGAGAATCATAAGCATCTGTTTGCTAAATTAATGAGTAAACAAACAGAGAAACTATTAGAAGCAGAGTTACAGAACCTTTTTCTCTCCAGACACAAAGCACTTCATCCCCCTCTCTCCACATCACTTTCCTCCCTATTATTTACACTGAAGTTCAAATTGTGTAAGGATGTTTCAAACACATCCAAGTGTTAACAATCAGTTTCTAAGTTGCAAACTAGGCCTGAGAAATAGGGTGCTAAATTTAAAAACGTTCATCTGCTGAGTGCTGTACAGAAAACCTGAACACAGGGTTGGGTGTTCTTTTACACTGACACAACTGCTCAGTTTAGGGCCAGTTAAGGTTCCATTAAGATTCTTTATATAACTACAGCTACTGCACTGTAAGGATACCATAAATGACAATTAGACTAAAAATGTTTAGAGCAGGAATTGTAAAAAAAAAAACCAACAAAAAAACAAACAAACAAAAAAACACCTCAGCACTGCTAACAAGATTTTTGTGAAAGAGTTCAGGAATACAGTGATTTGTTTTGCCATTGAATCATGATGGAGCTATTCTTACTTGATTATTGAGGAGAAAATACAAAATTAAAGAGCCCATAAAAAGATAAAAGAACGAAAGATATCTAATCATCAGGGGTGAGTATAAGACCACCAAAATTCTAGAGACCAACAAAACCTTGGGAGAATACAATGTCACTAAAAGGAAAATGGAAGGAAGAAATTGTTTATCAGTGATTTATTAGACTTTAACTCACCAACACTTCTGTACTGCCATACAGAAATTAAGAACACCTACTTTGGCTGCTGTTCCTGTTACCTTTACCAGTTTCATTCCTGGGTTTCTACAGTGCCTCTAAAACACTCCCTTCTCTCCATGATTTACACTTCACAGAGGCAAAACACCTGCTATTTCTAGAGAAACCTTCACATAGGTAATTGTGACCTTCCCTGCCAAGATTTCACACAGAAGTTCTATTTAGTAGAGGTCCCTGTCACCAAAATTACTGCACCTGCAAGACCAGAATTACAGACAAGGTCACAGAAGAAGCTTGGAGAGAAAGACAAAGAGGAAGCAAGAGTGACTGATGAATTTAATAAACATGTTTGTACTCGATGACCTTAAAAGTCTTTCCCAATCTAAATAATTCTGCAGTTCCACACAGGTGCCTCTGGCACATGTAACATCACACACCCAGGTGTGGCGTGCCTGACTAATAAACGCTTTAACCAGCCGGTATGAAATGCTCTGAGGTTTCTGCGCCTGTCAATTCAAATTAATTGCATTTATTTATTAATATTGTTCATTGCCGAGTAGTTTCCACACTGAAGCCACCGCTGGAGAGCCGCACTTGGGCCCACGGGATATTCCAGCCACCACATCCACACCTCAAGGCTGCCGCGGGAACCTTTTGCTGGCTGCGAGCAGCGTGTCCCAGGCAGCCCCCACTGCCGCGGCCGTGCCCGACCCACCCGCAGCTCCTGCGCCCGCGGGCGGGGACGGAGGGAGGGGTGGACGGAGGGATGGATGGAGGGAAAAGCCCCCGCCGCTGGCGCCTCCTCGCTGCCCTCGAGGGTCCCCAGAGGCGGCAGAACCCCCGCGCCACTCACCCAGAGGATGAGGCTGTCGCAGAGCAACGGGTCCGCCGGCTTCGCCTCCATGGCGGCGGCGGTGGCGGCAGCAGCCGCGTCCCCCCCGCCCTCAGGCCGCCCCCGCTCCGGCGGCTCCGGCCCCGGCTCCGGCTCCGCTCCGCCCGCGCGTCCCCGCGGGGGCGGAGCCGCCGCCAGCGCCGACCACTCAGCGCCCGCCCCTGCCCTCAGAGGCCGGGAGTGACAGCCCTTCTGACCAATCACAGTGGAGGAGGGGTGCGCTCGCGCCAATCACGGAGAGACCCGTTGGAGGCGGGGGCTGCCCTCACGGCCGCGCCGCCTCCGGGAGGGGGCGAGTCGGGATCGTGTCGCCCGCCCTGGGCTGTGTCACCCGCCCCGGGTTGACGCGTGGGCGAAACACGATCGTGTCACCCGTCCGGAGTGAACTCCTGGGCCGAGAGCAGCCCCGCGTTCCCCCCGCACGGCCCGGAAGGCGCCGCTCCGTCCCAACATGGCGGGTGCTGCCTCTCCATAGCCCGGCCCGGCTGTCAGCGCTGCCGCGGGCACGGACGGGCCGTTGGAGGTCACGGGTGAAGAGTTGCTGGCGTGGTGCAGAATTACCTGTGCTTAAGGTGTCGGTAGGTCAGTGTATCTGTATCCGTCACAAACATTGCTCTCAGAGCAGGATACAGAATTGCTTAAAAAACAGTTAAATTAAAAACAAAAAAGTTAAATGAGGTGAAAAGACCAATTTAATTATCTGAGAAGGTGAGGAATTGAAAGCACTTAAGCACGGGGGTAAGGAGCAACTGCTTAACCCATCTAGAGGTGGGAAAATGTGCCCCTTTCCAAAAGGATGGATTGAGAAGAGGTTTGGCAGTTTTACCTATTCTTAATTCATATTGTCATTTCTTCTTTTCAGGCTCAGTTATTACTGCCCAAAGCCCGGCAGACTCCTGCCAGCGAGGTGTGAGCTGTTCCTCCAGAGCAGCTCCTTCCAGCCCCTGGCAGAGCCCAGGGCTCGCAGCCAAGGCTCTGCATCCAGCCCTCACAGCACATCAAACCCCACCACACGCGTTCTTTTCATCTTGCTTAGTTCGCTACACGATTGTTAAAATGTACGAGTACTTTTTTTGTTTGATCTTTTTTTGTTCTAGAAAATACTGTATTTGTTTCATAGGAAGAGGTTAGCCTTATTTGATCAGAACTTGTGGATGCCTGAGCCAGGATTCTGTCTGCTATAGCACCCTGCCTCAGACACTTCAGAGAAAAGTCTTAGTACCTTACACTGAGATGTGTTTATTCTGTCCCTTTCCTGTTTCAGCACAAGAACTTAAATTTTCCCTCCACCAGCCTCTTTTACTAATTTGAACCATTATTTTTTTTCTTAGCTGATTCAATTTTATGACCATTTTCATATTGCATGTTGTTACTGAAGTGTACTGGATGGCATTAAACACGTCAGTGTTTAGGTCACCCTAAGAGAGGACTAAACAACTTGAACAATAACTGCTCCAGGCAGCATCTGCTGTTTTTTGGCTGTTCTTCAAGATACATACTTTAATTTTCTGTTACTGATTCTACTCTGCCTCACAGAGGTTAAAATTGTGGTGATGATGCTGGTATTTACATAACTATTTCACCTCCCAGTGTTCTCCAGAACTGATAAAGACTTGAGAGTGGACTTGGATTTCTGGAAACCCTATTACTGTTTCCTTCACCAAAGGTTCTTAAGGAGATTTGGTTGCCATGGAAGATTAACATAAATCCTTATTAAAAATAGAATAAAGAATAAAAGGTTTTTACAGTAAAATCCCCCAGAGTTCTGTGCTAGGATTTGTACTCTTTAGCATGCTCATTTTAGTTTTTTTAGTATTTTTGCTCGTTTTAAATTTCTAGTAGCTTTTGTTTATTTTATCCCTCTTTACTTCTTTGTAGTTACTGTAATTTTATGTCCTTTCCTGAGGGTTGATCCTCATTCAAAAGCACCCAGAAATGATTATTTCCTAAGGGATGGCAGTGCTGGGAGGGTGATCCAGACTGGCTAGGGCCAGGAGGAGCGTGGCTGAGATCCGTGTGACAACAAGGCAGGCTGTGCAGGTCGGGTAATCGGGGATTATGTCAGGAGCCATCGGCTCACCCGTGTGCTCCTGGCTGCTGCATCCAGGTCAGACGGGCTCCGGGTGCCTGAGTGCTCACCCAGACAGGGCAGTGTCAGCACTGCAAGGGCTTGGCTGTGTCTACAGGGAAATCAAATCAGCTCCCTACAGAAATCTGCCCAGTTTTTACATCTTTCAAGTCACAGCGAAGCGGGGGCACATCAGAAACTCCCCAGCAATGGGCAGCTGTGCCTGGAGCTCAGCCGTGGGGCAGAAGGGGAACAAAGGGATCTCTGTGCCTTATGTAGACTAAGGTGGGTTGGGTTTATTTTTTAAGCCTGGTTGGAGATTTCTTCATGAGCTGCAGTTTATATTAATGTCTGTCAGTACATTCTGGGTTTGTGCCAATCAAGGATTATGACCTATATTAACATCCCAGAAACAGGAGAGGCCAGCCAGGCCTGCATCTCACACCAGGACTGCAGCTCCATCTCCTGATGTCTGATATCCATAGTTACTACATTTTAAAGTCAGGTTAAATTACTTCTTTCAACAGGAACTCCTCTTTGACAGTGCATCCCTTGCCATCCTGACAAAGCACCTGACAATCTCAGTGAGGGCTGTCTTAACTTTCTTAACAAAACAGAAGAATGGCATTTGCTACAATAATTTAATTGCTATTCCTAAAAATAAAATCCAGTTCCTAGGGTGCTTTTTAAAATTATTTTCAATGGGACTTATATAATTATATCCAGGAATATGAACAATACTCATTTCAGACGTAACTTGGTAGCTGGCTGACAAAAGCCCCATATCCAGACACTTGAATTTTCCCATACTTTGTGTGGCACATATGCATCTCACTGGTAGTTTAAAAATACTGTTGGAAAATCCTAATTACAGGACTGCATTTAAAAGGGATTTTGCAAGCACCTGGGAATGTCAGAATGTAAAACCACCGAACACTGACCCTTGGTGGTTAGTCATGTACTTGCACATTTCTTGCCTTTAGAAAACAAGATAAAAAAATCTTCCTCCACTTTCCAATCAAATTTAGTAGCTCAGTTGATTTGATTTCTGTATGTCTGCACTTCCTGAGCATCTTTCAAAAACTTTAGGAGCATCCAGTAATCCCCATGGTGTTCTGTAGTACTGAGGCACGTCTGGATTTTTAGATGCAGAAACCAGAATAAACCAATTCCCAATATGTGTGCAATGAATTATTACACAACACAAACTGCTCTGATACCTGCTGGGCCACACATCCCTTCACACCCTGTCACAATCTCTGGCACCCTCCTGCCACTTCTGAATCAAGCTGTGTATTGGAAGTTACTCTATTTTCATGAAAAAAAGCATTGACTGTCTGTTTAATCTCCAAGTGTGGCCAATTTAGAAATTATTAAATGGAGTTTATTCAGCATAACTGAACATATAAAAATCATAAAATAGTAATTAAAAAGCCACTGCTGTGGACTGGAGTTGTTTGACTCTCAGTGCCTTGCTGGTCTCTACAGGTTTTGTTTCCCCATTGCTTTTCCCTGCAGATGCTCAGTGGTACTTTCCAGGTCAGTTATGCCCTGAGGGAAAAAGGAGCAATGTCAGAATGATGAATGTAAAATTTTTCACTCCGTTACTGAAGTATCTGTTTTGTAAAATACTCTGAAATATTTCCCCTGGCTGCTATAGGAGATGAAAGTCATTAAAATCTATTTATTATCAAAATAGTAGGAATTCTGGATATTTTTTGTACATTCTGAAAATTAATACCATGTCTGAGAGTATCTTCATTAAAGGAGTCTAGTATTCAGGCTTTTCTGAAAGGTGGCAATATTTTCACATGGAATAAGCATCTCTCAAGTATTTTCACATTAGATGGAAATACTTTCATCACTTGAGGCCCTTCTTGGAAGTCATTCAACTATGAGAACATTTGCTTTAAATAAAAGACTGTTTAAGCCAGTGGGATTCCTGAAATTCCTGAGCCATTTATGCTCTTCTTTACACTTTTCTTAGCACATCCTAACTCAGTGAACATTTCCTTATGCCCACAGATTTAATGCTGGTAAGAAACAGTCATCTCATTAAAGCTGAAGGCTTGGGGTGGCATTTCTAGTCTTTTATAATTAATTTTGTTTTGACTGGATTCATTTCTGGGCTCCTTGGTTGCAGACTCCCAGATAGAGTTACCTTAGCCCATGTGATACATTGAGTGTGTATATACAGAGTACAAAGCCTGCACACCTTTCACACAAAGTAATAATATTGTTTACTACAGGAGCTTCAGAAAAAAATAAAACTGCTTTTCCAAATAATAGTTAAAGTTTATCATATGCCAGTGAGGTAGGCATTGATAAACAGAAACAGAAAAGAGATGGAAATAGAGCCACACAACCAAAATCTGTGATATCTCATCAAATTCCATAAAAAGCTATACTGGAGACAAAGCAGGTCTGAGGTAGAAAACTACTGACCTACATTTATAAAAGAGACTGTGACCAGATCTTGTAATTGCAACTTTTGGCTTCATCCAGCAAGAGAGAAATTATAACATCCTTAGGAATGACCTGCCTCAAGGATTTCAGGGGAAAATCTCAGAACTGGCAACTTTTAAGAACAGTGACTTGAACAGAATAAAATATTTACACCTCTACAGCATCATTTCTGTTCAGCAAAACCCCAATTTGGCACTGCACCCTTCCCTCCCCCGCTCTCACTTCCTCAGTTGTTTCCCTAACATTTGTTCATCTCCCATCTATGCCTTTTTATTTCTGCCTTTTCATTTACTTTCTCATTGATATCTGCACTTCTATTTTAGTACCCTTATCTTTTTTTAGTGAGCAAGGTCACAAGTGAGAGTGGGCTTTGGCAATTCCAGCATTATCCAGCTGACGTTAATTGACATCATGGAACTGTTGGCAGCGTCATGACAGCAGCCCCTCTGCAAATTCACATGTATTAAATGTCTCAGATACAATTTCAGTTTGTGCCCAGGACAAAAAATGCAGCACTGGGATATGAATTGTGGCAGAGACGTGCTGGTCACGAACACAGTGACACTTTGAGACCCTGTTCCCACTGGTGTGCTGAAAAAAGTGAGGCACCAGTTTGGCAGGTGGGTTTGTGTCCCAGTTTTGTGCCACACAGATTCTGATCCTGAGAGACCAGGTACCTCCAGTACTCACCACAGTCAGGGATTAATCCACAGGTAAGATCAGAACATGTTTTTTTTCAGGATCAGGGAAATCACAAACTCAGTTTCCAAGAAGAAGTAACCCCTTTGATTCTGTGCCAGGGTACTGGCATGTACTGCTAGGGAAACTAATTCTGGTAATAGCTCTAATCTCTCTAAATGAAAGAATTTTCAGAACTCTATGTTCCATTATACCAATTATATACCATTATCTTATTATTCAGAAACATTATTACCAGCTAAGTTATTAAAGAACATTCCTTTCTCAACATCTGAAAGTTAGTGTGAAAAGCACTAAAAGATATGTTTTAAAATGGAGTATTGAAAAAGTATTCTTTAGTGGAAGAAGAGCCTGTGATCAAAAATAGAAACACTGGGTGAAAATGTCACAGCCACCACTTGCTATTGAGTAACACAACAGTATCTCAAACCCAACCACAGCTGACATGGTAGGAGAGCTACAGGTGTGTGAAGTGTGAGTTGTCCTGGTACTGCAACATTTATATATTAAATAAACAAGTTATTGTGTACTTACGTGTCAAAACTGAGTTCAGATTTCCTGTCATTTCTATACCAATGTCATTTTTCTTGGTTTTATTTGAAAATAGACTTCAGTCTTCCTCAGAATTTTGAACACATTTTCTTTCATGTTTGAAGGTTCTCTTGCTATGGCATATTCCAAAAAGGGAAAGCCAACTCCCACAGCAGGGGTCGAGCCTCTCTTGGACAGACTGTCAGGGAGTTGCAATTATATTTTTTGTTGCTGCATTTTGCACTTGGATCATTTTTTAAGATAAAGGCTAATCTTGTCTGTCCTTTCTGTTTGCATTTAGAGATTCCTCCCTTGCTTTCGTGCTGCTCTCCAACAGCTGCTCTGTTTTGCTCATGCACAGGAACCAGGGGCATGGTTCTGAGCTGAGCTCTGTGAAGCCTCCTACATATCCAGCAACACCCACTCTCACATTCCAGGATGGAATTCAGTCACAGATGGGACTCACTGGGGGTGCATCATGCAAAAGCCCTTCTCCATCAAAATCCCCTCAGTTTGAGTCAAAGGCCATCACGTAGGCCCTGCTCCACAACAGTGCCAGAAGTGTTTCACACCCTCACACCTCTCAGATCATACCATCTCACACCATCTTTGTACCTCACAGGCTCCGTTTTTGGTTAGGTAGGCTTTTGTGGAGTACATCAAGAAACTGTGTAAAATTGGGAATTCATAATGCAGCAATGCCAGTGGTTGGCGTGTCCAGACCTGCTGGCTTTGATGGGACTGTTCAACTGTGCAAACTAAAATAGGCACAGCAGTGTTTGCCAGCTCAGATTCCAGAGCCAAACCAAGGAGCTCATTAAGAGCAAACACTGGCACTGCAGTTGTGCTTTACATTCCCAACCAAAGATCAGGCACCAAAAAAGCTCAGTCTACAATTTAGACAAAGTGGGTCCAGGATTCCAACTTTCAAGTGTGTACTGGCACCAAAATGTCAGCAAGGCAACAGGAATGGCTGACCTGGGCTATCATGGATTGACTGATTCAATGTACAGAGTTGCAGAAGTTTGGATTTTTTTGTGTGCATTATCTTCCTCAAAATATTCTGGAGCTATGTGAAAGGAACCTTGCTGTTATTTAACAGTCTTTCTCTGGTCAAATTCAGTCAGTTAGGCCAAATAAAATCTGAGTTTCCCCACTGAAGCCTGTGTACTGATGGAAGTGAGAGAAGATTCCCTGCTGTCCTGCATCCAGCTGTGACTGGGGGCGAGGGAAGTGCTTTGAACTGCACAACTGAACAGTAATAGGCTTAGAGTGACATAAAAAATGGACCCAAAGTCCTGTTTCTTCAAACAGTGCAGAATTCAGTCTGCAGCTTCCAAGACAAGTGTATCTGTGGTAAGGCCTGAGTTACTGCAGAAGAGCCACAGCACTGTGCACACAGCCCCTGGCAACCAGAAGGAAATCTGGGCTCGTTCTACCTGTACAAATAATATCTTTTTCTATTACTTAGTTAGAAGTTAGAGGTTTCACCTCTGTTAGTACTAACCCAATGCTTGAGTGGCCTAGCTAAAACAGACTGCCTAATGTGTTCATACCATTTTCCAGAGTATTAACATTCCTGTCTAAAAACCACAGGACTGACATCTCTGTTAGCAGCCTCTATGAACCTAACACATTGAGCTGAGAACCTGGGAATAGGCTGGACAGAAAGAGCCGTGCTTGGAGATTTGGGGAGTCCATTGGGGTATAGCATTGAACATCCTGGAGAGGATGTCACTGCCTATACCATGTTCTCTGGATAACCAAACTCCAGCTTCTGCATCTGCCAGTCTGGCACCTTTAATAAGTAATTAAATCACACTGTGGACGTGAATACATTCTTGGATAAATAATAAATGACAGCTCTCACACTGGCACGCGAGCACACAGGCATACCCAGGGCAGGAAATCACACACAGCATTTCATTTGTTGCTAATTTATCTGTAACAAAGTGAGGAAGATGCCCTGGGGACTGGTGACTAACAAGGAGCATTGTTTATGCTACAAATCCCATCCGGTTATTAGGCTTTGAAAAGTGCTTTGTTTAGCTTATCAGTGCTTCAGCAGGAATGCCAGGGGCAGTATTTCTGTTCTAAGTGTATTTCTATTCCAATATTACTGACACATAAGAGGTTATGTGTTACCTGAGGGCTGAATATTCGGCTTGTGCTTCAGTGCCTTATTGAAT
>VZUA01005142.1:1392-13197 GCA_013401035.1 Horornis vulcanius
GGCCGCGCCCGCCCCGCCCGCGCCGCTTCCACTTCCGCTTCCCGCGCCCGCCGCTCCAGCCTGGGTGCGGCCGCCTCAGGGCTGCGCGGCCGGGGGCTGCCGCCCGAGAGCGGCCGGGCTGCCGCCAGCGTCCACTGCAGCCTGAGGGGCTCGGGGCCTGTGCAGGACACACGCGCGTTCTCCCCTTTTGCAGCTGCAGGGAGCTGAGGGGCGGCGAGGTGTGTCCTGAGTCAGGGCGAGGGAAGCCTTGTGAGAAAGCTCAGGACCGTCACCAACAGCCACACCATATGTCCCGTAATGTCCAAATGCTTCTGGAACTCTGTCAGCCTTAGTGCTGTGACCGCTTCCGTGGGCAGCCTGTTCCAGGGCCCGACGACTCTCTGGGTGAAAAGACTTTTCTTAATAACCAACCTAAACGTCCCCTGACTAAGCTTCATGCCAGTACCTTGAGTCACTGGTCACGAGAGTGAAGAGATTGGTACCTGGCCCTCCACTTCCCTTCGTGAAAATGTTGAAGAACACAAAGGTCTGACCTCAGTCTCCAGGCTGAACAAATCAAGTGACCTCAGCCGCTCCTCATAAGGCTTCCCCCTCCAGACCTTTCCCCTTTCCTCCTGGCCCTCCTTTGAATGCCCTAAACAGCACGGAGTACTCAGGATGGGGCAGGCACACTTCTTGGTGTAGAACTTTTTTCTAATATCCAACCTAAACCTCCCCTGACAATGTTAGGCCATTCCCTGGGGTCCTGTCCCTGGTCACCAAAAGGAAGAGATCAGCTTGCTCCTCTTCTCCTCATGAGGAAGTTGTAAATTGATGAGGTTTCCCCTCAAGTCTCCTCCAGGCTGAACAGACCAAGTGACCTCAGCCCTGCCTCATCCAGGTTCCCCTCAAGGCCCTTCACCAGTTCTAGATTTTTATGTAACAAAGTCACTGGGCTACTAGCCAAAATATCTACATGGGATTTTTTTGTTCAAAAAGAAGTACGTAATCTACACTACTCAGTATAATTTTAAGGTAATTTACTTTCTTGAGGCATAGATATAAATTAGGAATATTTCTCTTTTAACTGGGTAGTCTTGGTACGTATGTTTAAATATGAAATAACCGAAGTTTTTGAGATATAAAAAACTGCAACATCCTATTGGTTATATAGCAGGATGATGTGCTAAAATTATTTTATTTAGGAAGTAAAAAATTGAGTATACTATAGCGTTTAAGTTTTTAAATTTCATAAAGGTTGTGTCTTTATTTCAGTTTTGATTAAGTTTTGTCTGCATGTATGATTTTTCTCTTCACAACAGCATTTTAAAGCTGCTTTACTTTTCTTGAAACATGAAGTAACTTCCCTCTATTCCAGTGCAATTATAATGAATTAGCTTTTGTCTTAAGTGAAAGAAAAAACACTGCAAACATTTCAGACACAAAGCACATGAGAAGTTGGAGAGGCAATGATAGTTGGTAATATGTTTTTATTTTGAGTCAGAATAAAAAATCAGAAACTGTTTATCTCTTAAGAACCAGATTGTCTGGATGCAGTGGGGCCCAGCAATTCCTGGTAGGTGAGTCAGTGAGGCAGAACCCAAGCATGAAACCAAAAGTGCCAAAGCAGGGTCCTCATCAGCCAAGCCCCAGCTACACAGTGCCAGGTGAGGTGTGCTGAGCAGGGCAGACCCAGAGATGGCAACCAGATTCAGCCAAGACTCCCCATCATGAGGCAAAGCTGTGCCGATGGGGGGTGAATCTGGAGACCCTGATTAGGACCACATCCAGTGTCTATTTACCAGGGTCACACAGAAAAGTGACCACTAGTTACATCCAGAGTGAAGCAATCACTTTGGTAAGACCAAAATAGACATTTTGGTTGCAATAAAGACAAAACGAGAGAAAACATCTACGTGTTTTACATGAAGATACAATAGTGATACAGAAGTAATGTCCAAAATAAGAAAGATGTAATGAGGCATTTTTAGCTCATGAAAATCTTGCCATCTTCATTGGTTAGAAAGTGAAAAAACCCCCACTTTTCATAGAACAATAGAATATCTCAAGTTAGAAGACACCCATAAAGATCATCAAGTCTAACTCCCTTGGAGAACTCCTCCAGGAGAACTCCTTGGAGAACTATCATATGACACTAAACTATATGGCAAAGAGCACTTTCGCTTCCTGTAATGAAAGTATCAGAAAAAAGAACATATTCTTGCAAAACAGCTCAGGATTTTTCAGTAAAAAATTACTTCACACATGCTGACCAGTCCTGCTTACTTGAACGATAACTTTATTCCGTGCTTACCTGTGAATCAGCATGCAATAAATACAGCTCCCACTCCATTTTCATGTTCCCAGCACTCCCCAGTGTGTGTTGCTTGTCACTGGAAAACATCAACACAGCTTCATACAGCACAGAAATAACAGAGAAATGGGGCCTGTGCTTGGTACCATGGCTTTGCCAAGAAGGTGAGAGGCCTTCCCTTCTCTAGACCACGCTTCTGTCTCATGGAGTCTCTTAGTTGCGTGTTTCCCAAGCAAGAGGAGCACTATAAGGCATTTTGCTTTAGTGAACGATAAGAGAAAAGCACTGCTGCCTGCTGGTATTACCCATTCTGAGAGCATTAGTGGTATGGTTCCCTGATGACTCCAGTGCAGCTTTATCTTAGGATTTAGGCTTATCTGTGCTTATGACTGGCTTCTTTTGCCCCACTGGGGAGCTGGTTATTATAGAATTATAGAATGCAGTGAGTTGGAAGGGACCCACAAGGATCACAGAATCTAACTCTTAGGCCTGTCAAGACCTAAGGCACCCCAAGAACCCCACCATGTGCCTGACATCAAATGCATCTTGAACTCAGACAGGCCTGGTGCTGTGACCACAGCCCTGGAGAGCCTGTTCCAGTGCTCAGCCACCCCCTGGGTGAAAAGCTTTTTCTTTATACCCAAGCTAGGAGTAGATGAGGGCAGTGGCATAAAAATGGATTGCATTGGGTCCTTAGGTGTGATTTTTAGCTGTGTGATTTCCTTAACCAACCATGTCATACACTTTGTGCTTAGAAGTCACTGTCTTCCCAGTTTGCTATGTTCACCCCCAATGCTTTTATTCTTATCGTATTCTAAAACTCTGTCCCCTGTCACTTAAAAATAACATATTTAACACAAATTGTCTCACAGTGGGTTAAGGACTAAGCTGCTTCTGATGCCCAGCATGCTAAATAAATTCATGGTCATGGGGTGTCTGCTCAGATGCTTAGGCACTTCCTTGTGAGCCTGATTTCCTATCTAGGTTTCTAAAAGACGTGCATTTTGTGCCTTCTCATGCCAGCCAAGCCTTCCAGAGTAGCATTGTCTGCTTATTAGGAGCAGCAGAGAGAAAGAATCAAGCCTTCCGCAGCAAAACAAAATGAGCTATACTGTGTATCAGCTTTCATGTTCAAATGAGATTTTGGGGTCTAACTGCACAAAGTGAGGTCCTTTGCTACTACTGCAAGTGGAAGCCTGACCAAGGTAGCTAACTGTGCTGTGTCCTGCATCCTTTTCTTGCATTAATTTGCAGCTCCATCTCCCTACCCCTTTTGCCACAGAGTGGCACCAAATTGGCTGGTGCAATTTGATCTTGTGACTTCCATCACAGCTGCAGAGCTTGTGAGGTGAGCAGGATTTGAACTGAGGTAGGGGACTGCTCACTGTGGCCATTCATCACAGTTAAGAAATATTACCTCCTGCTTGCTTCCCAGCCAGTGACATCCTGAAAGCAATTAGAAGCTCAGAACTCCTGTCCCTGTCTTCTGTTTTCTTAATACCATCTACATTCATTGGGCTGGGATTTCCAGTGATTTTAGCCATGTTAACTCCATAGCATCCATCTGTGCTCCCTGTGCTTTGAACATGGTGTGGTTATTAGACCCAACCTGTCTCAGACTGGAACAAAAAAGCTTTAAGTCCCTTCAAGAAGTCTCTTGGTCAAATGTTTCATTATGGGAAGAGTCAGCCCTGATCCCCTGCCTCTGTTTTCCCCTACAAAGGCTATGACAGAGGTGGATACTGCTCACAGAAGGGGTAGTATTGTCAGAGTTACTGTGGCCATTAAATGGATGAGAGGGGCCACTGACACCCAGGGCACTTTCAGACAGATAATCCATATTCTTACCTACCCTGAATACTGCCAGGACCATAATTGGTGAAAACTTGTTCTGGTGCAGGTAATGACTTTCCTGGGCCCTCAGGGTATGGAAAATTTAGAGTTTGGTGCAGCACACTCACACAATCTTTCAGCCTGTGTCTGCAGAGCCTATCTACACGGCCTGTCAGCCACCAGTGTGACTCAGCAGCATAGGGAAATTCAGTTTTGGATGGTTAAGGCAGAGCCTGATGAAGTCCCAGGGACTGACTCACAGAAAGTAAATGCATTTGACATATGCTGGACGTGAATGAAAGTTCCCAAATCTGGATGTTCCTCAGGACTCAAGAACAAGCACCCTCAAGACATATGCTAACTCTCAGGTGCTTTAAAGTGTTTGCTCACTGGGGTGCAAGTAGTGCCCTTCCAGATATTTCTGCCTTTTACTGTTTCTGTGCAATGGTAGCATTGCTTTTCTGCATACATTTAGATTTGATGTCATTGTAGTTGTCCAAACTGGTTTTCATTCTAATCCCACAATGCTTGCAAAGAAGTGATGGAAAATCCTTGGTGACTGAATGATGGGAGAATATGTGTGTATGGAAGGGTCTGTCCACTTGCTGTGGCCAGGCAGCTTGTAACCACTCTGATGCTACCACATGTTGAACAAACCCGTTTTCAGCCTGAAGATTGTGTCTGGAAAAACAGCTGATTGCAGTAAGGTCAAATCTTTCCTACCTAACATTCTGACTATCCTTCTTTCAGCCTACCTCTGCCTGCAGAGGAGCTCTGGAGGAAACTGGTGAGTAGTGCATCTCAGAATCCTCACCAAAGGCCTTAATTGTAGCCACCCTCTGTCCTGGCTGCCAAATTGCAGCAGCCATTCTCAGTGAGGCCACCTCTGTCACCATCTAAGAAGGAGACAGGGATGATATAGTGAGGTTGATTTTAATCTACTGCTTCCTTGGCTTTCTTTTAAACAAATCTCCATCCCACCATTTATTTGGGAGGAAAATATGAAGTGAATATACTTCCTCCACCCCAGCCTTGCACAAAGTTGACCCTCTGTACCTTCTGTGTTAACAGTATTAATAATCATATCTGTATCTATGAATGCAGTTCTTGGCAGCCAGTATGGCTTCATAACATAGGTCAGGTTGTAGATTTAGGGTATTGCTTTTTATCTGTTAAAAAACTTGTGACAGAGTGAACAGTTCTCTCCTTTCACATTGGAGGTATATTTAGCATGTGCCTTGGAAATATATTTAATAATAATAATTGTTTTGTACAGGTCTTCATCTTTATATTGATTCCCAGAGATGAGCTAATTGGTCTGCACAACTTACTGATGGGTGAACACTTACAATTTATCTTTGGGATTATTAAAGAGAGAAAAGCCTCAGCCCCTCATTCAGCAAAGCATTTGAGATTGGGCTTCATTCTGAGTGTGTCTGGGAGTGAAGTACCTATTTAAGTGGGCTTAAGATTCCAGCTACCTGGCTGGGGCAAAAGCTTCCTATTTATTCTGGACTAGGATAGACTCATGCTGGAAGATAATAAATGTGTGAGCATTGCTGTGATGGACTTTCTCTGACAGCCCTGATGCCTCAGATAATAACATCATTAGTAATAATAATGAAGCCAAGGCACCCAGGGTTTTAAGGCAGTTTATATCAGTTTGTCACTGACTGTAGATAACTATTTGAGTAACTTAGAGTGGTGAAATCATATCTTTATGGTTCCTGTTCCTTCTGCTAAGTGCTGTAAATTGCACTTTACAGTTGCATCATAGATGTAAGGTATAATTCGCACTGTATTTTTTTCTAAAAGCTTTCCTGTCTGTCTGTTCTTGAGCTTTATGAACTGGAGACCTGCAATTTCTAATTGCACTGAACAGAGCCATGGTACTCTGAGAAAGACTTTCCATATCCTAGTAGTTTTAGTTTATTGAGTGTCTCAGGCTTATCTCCATTTGGGAGATTTCTCAGCATGATTTAAACTGTCAATATTGCTGATGTTGCATAAATGGAGAAAAAATGGACAATAGAAATAAAATTATTTGCTACTTTCTCCCTTCCTACCTTGTTCTTGTCTAGACTTACAGTCATGGAGTCATAGAGTATGCTGATTTGGAAGGGACCCTGAAGGATCAATGAATCTAACTCCTGGCCCTGCTCTGGACTATCCCCAAGAATCCCACCATGTGCCTGAGAGCATTGTTCAAATGATTCTTGCACTCAGACAAACTTGGTGCTGTGGCCACTCTCCTGGGGAGTTTGTTCCAGCTCTCAACCACCCTCTAAAGGGTGACAAGCTTTTTCTTGATATCCAGCCTAGACCTCCCCTGACTCAGCTGCATGTCATTGCCTTATGTCGTGTCACTGGTCATGAGAGTGAGGAGATCAGTAACTCTCCCTCTACTTATCCTCGTGAAGATATTGAAGACCACAATGAGGTCTCCCCTCAATCTCCTCCAGGCTGAATAAACCAAGTGGCCTCAATCAGTCTTCATAAGGCTTCCCCTCCAGACCACCTCATCCTGTGGTCCTCCTTTGGACCCTCTCTAATAAATTAATGTCCTTTTTGTATTGTGGTGCTCAAAACTGCACACAGTATTCAAGTTGGGGCCGTGCCAGGGCAGAGCAGAACAGGACAATCCCTCCCAAGCCCAGCTGGTGATGCTGTGCCTGATGCCCCCCAGGACACAGTTGGCCTTCCTGGCTACCAGGCCCCTGCTAGCTCAGATTCCACTTGCCATTGTCCAGGATTCCCAGGTCCCTTTCCCATGGCATTGCTCTCCACCCTCTTGTTCCCCAGTCTGTACATACAGACAGTGTTGCCCTGTCCCAGTACAGAATCTGGCCCTTGTCTTACAGCTGATGATTGCTCATTTCTCTAATTTGTTCAGGACTCTCTTGCAGGGCCTCCCTGCCTTGGGGCGAGTCAACAGCTACTCACAATTTAGTATCATTGGCAAGGTTACTTAGTATTCCTTCCAGCCCTGCGTCCAACATGTTAATGTTGAAGTCAGCTGGGCCAAGGATGGAGCACTGTGAAACCCCACCAGTGACAGGTCACCAGCATGATGCTACCCCATTCACTTTAACTCTTTGTGCCCAACCTGTGAGCCAGATGCTCCCCCATCTCATAACACGATTATTCAGCTGTATTCTGGGCATTTTATCCAGAAGGATACTGTGAGAGACAGTATGAAAAGTGTTGCTGAAGTCAGGAAAGATTACATCAGTCATCTTTCCTAGATCAACTAGGTGGGTTACCCTGTTAGAGAAGGAAGCATGTTTGACAATCAGGACTCCCCCCTCATGAAGCCATGCTGGCTGTGACCAATGCCTGTATTGTCCTCCAAGTGTTTTTCAATACTTCCCACAATAATATTTTCCATTATTTTAATGGGCACTGAAGTGAGACTGACTGGCCTGCAGTTTTCAGGGTCCTTCTTTTTGCCTTTCTTGAAAATTGGGATAATGTTTACCAGCTTCCAGTCAGCTGGAACCTCTTTGAATTCCCAAGACACTCAAAAATCAAGAGGGGCTTTGCAATGACATCAGCAGCTCTTTAAGGAGTCTTGGTTGAATCCCATCAGGCCCCTGAGATTTGTGGAGATTCATCTGCAGCAGCAGATGCTGCACAATTTCAGAGTCAACTGGTAGTTGGTTATTCTTGCAGTCATGGTCCTCCAGCTCAGGGCACTGAGACCCCTGATGTGTGCTTCTTTTAAACATTTTCATTCATAGAAAACTTCTTCAATATTTGCAGTCTTTCTCATCTCAGACTTCCTTCCACACTGCTGTAAATGAGACATCCTCCATAAGCTCCTGCAATGCAATGCTGATATCTGCTCTAGAGTTAGCCCCTTCCAGCTACTCTTTAATGTAGTTCCAACTTGGGGCTACCTGTGTGTGCTTTGCCAAACCAGTGCAATAACAATGGGCTGGAAGTATATCACAGAATCACAGAATATTCTGAGTTTTAAGGGACCCATAAGGGTCATTGTGTCCAGCTCTTAAGTGAATGGTCCATTGGGGATCAAACACACAACCCTGATGCTGTTAGCACCATGCTCTAACAAACTGAGCTAAGGCCAGGCTCTGCATAGTCATGGAAATGTGAACTGCCCTGGAGCCAATTAGTCTGTTTTACCTCATTGGAATCCCTTGTCTGCTGGACAAGATGGTAAGGTGGTAACCTTATGTCTTCCTCCTTCTTGCCTTTGTATTAGCAGATTGGAAAGGACACAATGTCTAACATTCATACTGTGCATCACTGGTACAAGCAGGACCTGAACCCTAGCACCCTCCCTCACCTCTGAAACTGAAACTGAAAGCTGATATTTGCCACATATTGTGCTACAGTGTCTGGATAAAAGTCACTTGCATCCTTGCTCTGGCCCAAGCCCTGAAAATGTGGTTTTCTCCTCCTTGGAGTCCATCAACCCATGCCATGTATTTTCAGTTGTGCCTGTGCAGCAGGAAAATTCAAAGAATACTTTGCCTGGTAGATCTTTTCTGTGACTCATCTGTACTAGGAGGGGAGGGTTTCTTTTTCATGTCTCAGCTGGGAGCGGTCCATCCTCCAGTTCCTCAGCAGGCCAGTTTCTGACGTGTTTCTAAGCCACTGAACTAACTCAGTGTGTGCAGGGCCAGACAGGGAGGACTGTGCTGTCTGTCAGAGATTTGAGGGGAATCATCCTTTTTAAAAATATGCCTTTCTGTCTCCCTCCTCCACTTTCCTTTTTCCTCCTTCAGTGTTGCCACCTTGTAGTATTTTAATCAGAGGAAGCAGATATATCAAGGAAGTCAATGGCAGGGGTGAGGTGGGTGGGGGGGGCAGAGAGGAAGAGGAGGAAAATCACATCACAGCCTAGTCTGCCAGTGTAAACACTTGATGATTTCCTGTTATTGTAGCCTAAAATGTACCATGACATCATTTGCAGGCCTCCCAGAATCACCCAGAAGGAGGAAAAGCCAGCATTCCCAGCCCGCCCCCAGCGTGAATCCAGGGTATTCAGACCCTATAAGGCAGTGAAGCTCTGCAAGCAGCAAAGATAGTGTTTCGAAAGCTTTCTTGTTCTTGGCAATGTGGAAATTTCACAAACAGGAAAAACTGCTTTTACTTTTCCTAAAGGGGAACCGTTTATGCCTCATGAAATATTAATGCCTTGAACAATGGTTACTTTAGAGGCAGAGCTGAAATTCATGAAATGTTCTTAGCTGAGGACAAACAAAGGGAAGCCCCTCACCAAAATCACATCAGTTCATCATTGCCAGACATCTACTTTTTTAAAATATCCACTTTCATTCCAGATCACTCACCACACAAGGTAGTTAAATCAAAAGCTGTGGATTATATAAAAGAGTACAATATGAAATTAATCTGATAATTTTGAAAGGTGAAGCTAGCTCTCAATATAGCTGCTATTGCCAGTGAAATGTTCTGCCTCCATTTCTGAGCATTCAGTCAATTCCTGGAAAGTGAAGAGCCAAGGTCTGTGGAGCCTAGATATACAAACTATCCTAGAATTTGACCCAACAAGTCAGATTTCTGTCTCAGTTACAGTTAATCACTCAGTCTGCACCACTGTAAGGAAGAACCAGAATCAGGTTCAGAGAGATGGGCTCTCATAACTTTTTTGAGAAGGGTAATAACTAGGCTGATTTCACAGCACACCCTTCAGCTACAATCTCTTTGGGCAGACTTTCACATGACCACAGTGGGATATCTGCAAAACCTGGGTTTTTGTTGTTGTTGTTGTTGTTGTTGTTGTTTTTTTGTTGTTTTTGTTTTTGTTTTTGTTTTTGTTTTTGTTTTTGTTTTTGTTTTTGTTTTTGTTTTTGTTTTTGTTTTTGTTTTTGTTTTTGTTTTTGTTTTTGTTTTTGTTTTTGTTTTTGTTTTTGTTTTTGTTTTTGTTTTTGTTTTTGTTTTTGTTTTTGTTTTTGTTTTTGTTTTTGTTTTTGTTTTTGTTTTTGTTTTTGTTTTTGTTTTTGTTTTTGTTTTTGTTTTTGTTTTTGTTTTTGTTTTTGTTTTTGTTTTTGTTTTTGTTTTTGTTTTTGTTTTTGTTTTTGTTTTTGTTTTTGTTTTTGTTTTTGTTTTTGTTTTTGTTTTTGTTTTTGTTTTTGTTTTTGTTTTTGTTTTTGTTTTTGTTTTTGTTTTTGTTTTTGTTTTTGTTTTTGTTTTTGTTTTTGTTTTTGTTTTTGTTTTTGTTTTTGTTTTTGTTTTTGTTTTTGTTTTTGTTTTTGTTTTTGTTTTTGTTTTTGTTTTTGTTTTTGTTTTTGTTTTTGTTTTTGTTTTTGTTTTTGTTTTTGTTTTTGTTTTTGTTTTTGTTTTTGTTTTTGTTTTTGTTTTTGTTTTTGTTTTTGTTTTTGTTTTTGTTTTTGTTTTTGTTTTTGTTCCCTAAACAAGGTTAAAAACTTCATAAATGCAGTACTGTATATGTAATCATTTGGAGTCATACCTTCGTTTGCACACCTGCCAGCTGCCTGGTAACTACATCAGTAACTACTGTTACTTTTTTTTATTGATATATGAGAAATCAGTGTTTTCATGTTATATGTAAGGAAAATTAGACACTGAGATTGAATGAACCTTTGTTCTACAGAATTAAATGAATTGTCTTAATCTGGGTTTAAGCCAATCCCTTGCCTCAGGATAGTATCAGAATATTAGATGTGTTTTACCATAAAGTAGACTTGAAATTCTGGAGAGAATCAGCCTAGAGAAGAATACAAGCAAGTATAATAAATAAAGCATACCTGAGACTGATATTAAAAGGAAAGAGAATGGTCTTGCAGTTTACTGGGCAAAAAGTAAAATGATGTATAAATTTTGCTGCATAAATTTTACTCTCACTTGGACTTACTGGAATACAAAAGTGGGCTGTTCCCCATGAGCTATTTTTGGATAAGTGAACCATGCCATTCAATTCCTCACCATGCTGAGCTCTTTTCAAAGCTATATACACAAGATGATTATCACTCATTAAGTAGTTTGCTCTTCATTCCCAATGCTGCAGGGTGCAGCACTAGGAACTGAAATGAATTTATGCACAGCTATGCCAGGACTCTGCATCCAATGAATTCAAGTGCAAGGTTCTAATGACAACACCAGGACCTTAGAGACTGATGCCCAGCCGTGCTGCAAGAAAGGCACCAGGACAACAAAGTGCTCAGGCACCCTTGTGAGAGCTGTGAGGTGTCCAGGCCTTGAATTAACTTCTGTTATTCTGTGTCATTAGAGGGCTGAGGGAATAGGGTGGACTTGGCAAGACAGGAGAGGAGATTCTTCTTCTGAACACTGAACTTGCCAGGGCCTTTGTGCAGTTATCCTGTCTCTGGGATTTTTGCTGAGTCATATGAAAACTCATGGCCTGCACACTGAGGGGAGATGGCAGCAGGGCTGTGTACCTGGCAGAGGATGGGTGGTCACAGCTTTGGAGTCAGGGGACAGGTACCTGTGGATCTTTGTGAGGTGTGAATGTTCATCTAAGATACTGGTTTGTATGTTTCTAGGATATTGATCTGTGTTTGTGCAGGAGGAAATCTGGGTCATGTGCTGAGTCTGATTTCATTCTCACAGCACAAGCATGGCTTTCTACGTGGGACTGCTTTCACTTGGTGCTTACACACTGCAGGCCGCTTCAGTGGCTTTTTTTCCCAAGCATGTTTCCCAACACTCCA
>VZUA01005148.1:0-12097 GCA_013401035.1 Horornis vulcanius
CATCTTGTCTAGACCGTGCTTTTGCCAGGAAAGGTTGCACCAGATGATCACTGAGGTCCCCTTCCAGCCTGGTACTCTGTGATATGATTCCACAGAATATAACTCTGCTGCCTTTCCTGTAAATGAATTAAGGGTGGACTTTACCAGTCCTCTGGCAAGGAAGGAAGGAGAGCTTTTTCCCCACCTAGGGATGGAGGGGTCTCAAAGCTGGGGCTATGTTCTGTTCATGGCACTGCTACACTGGTACCGTTTTTAGGGCAGAACAGTTCATAGAGAACCTCGAACTCTCCCTGCCTGGATGGACAGCCTTTCTCCTGTGGGAGCAAACACAACCAGTGACTGCTCCTTAGCTCAGACACAAGGAGGGCTTTAAACCAGTGGAGAAGCAATCCCAGGAAAACCACCAGTAAGGCAGTCTATTTTGGGTTGCCCTGGGTGCATGGTCGGTCGCTTTATCTGCAAGAAGATGAATTGGTGTAGCAGGAGGTCACCTTCGCTGACCAGGGAACCCCCAACTCAATTTAGTGAACAAAACAGCACTAGGAAGAGTTGGAAAAGGGGACAAGACATTGAGCAAAAATGTAGAAGCATATAGAAGCATCTCCTGGGTTTGCTGGGATGAAAACAGGCAGGCCCAACCTCATCTGGAGTTAGAACTGGTGAAGGGTGTAAGTGGCAGCAAGGGCATTTCTACAACTACACTGGCAGCAGGAGAGCTGTTGCTGACTGGTGAAGCTGTGATGAAGGACACTGAAAAGACCAAGGGATTCAGTACTTCCTCTGTCTCAGCCCTTCTGGCAAAATCTGCTCTCAGGCCTCCAAGGTCTCTGCATCGCAGCTCCAGCATGGTACCCAGTGTTCCTGAGAGGAAGAGAAGCCCCATTTGAGCTGCTCATGGGCTCAGTGTATCTCAGCACCCAATGGTGGCCAGTCCTGACAAGGGGACAAGCAGTGAGTGCACTGGTTGTGTTGGGTGACAGCCTTGTCTGGTGAAAGTGAAACTCTTTTTATGCTCCCAAAAAACAGGACGAGTTTGTCCCATGCTTCAGAGAGTAACAGATTTATCTCTGGCTGATGGTTGGGTGATCACAATCCAGCAGCTGTCGCTCACTAGGCAGGTTTACAAGAACTACTCTCCCTTCTAGGCAAATACAGAAGGCCCAGATTCCACCTGGCTTGGTATTTTGCAGTCACAGGGAAATCAGCAGGAAGCTTGTATGGATCACATGAGAGGTAGGCAGGACTCTGCCCTGGGGCTCTTGCAAATGCAGGGTTGGTCTTCTGAAATTACAGAAGTTGCAACTATTTTATGGTATTTGAAGGATCTGACCTGTTATATTTATTTTGCAGATGGCTTCTTTGGCCTGCTGCTGTTTCTGTATTTTTTTTTTTTAATGAGGTTCCCAAGAAACATTTATCTATTAAATCAGGTCATTAAAAAAATTACATTTCCTTCGTGAAGTCCATAGTGGTTTTTCTAAGAAAAGTGGGACATACAACAATCATTTCCCATGTGCATGATCACAGAACAGTATCATCAGAGACCAGGGTCCTTTTTTATAAAATGAACGTCACTCCCCACCATCCTCAAACTGATAAATAAACAATGATCTTCCATGCCCAGAACACAAACCAAAGTCTCATCAAACCAAATATTTTAAACAGAAAGAAGAACCTGACTGACTTTTCAGGTTTGTTTATTTTTTCTTCTTCGGTTTTCTGAGTGTTTTTTTCAGTTTTCCCAAATTATCCATTATTTGTCTGGCTCTAATTGTGTTTGGAGCCCAAATTTAGGTCACATGGAGTGCTTGTCTGCATGAGCTCAGAAGTAAGGCATCAGCCTCTTCAGTAGATGAGTCTGGGAGATCTTGGGAAGAATCTAAGGCCTTGCAGCACATCTGTGAGCTGACTGCATCCAGAAGCAGCACTGGCTGCTGAGGGGACTACGAAGCAAAGGCTCGTGCCCGTGTTGTAAATGTTTTTAACTCCTAGGATAGCAAGGCTGTGGACAGATTGCTTTTTGGGGGTGTTCTAAGAGATCATGTTTGAGAGAAATAGTTACAGAAACCAAAAGTGTAACAGGGCATACTTTAACAGCCTAACCAGTGATGTTCCACTTCTCCAGGCTGATTCTAGGCTCTGAGCCGTTTGCTCATGTAGAGTTTATAATTTTTCTCGCCTGCAACACCAATTCACTGAGAATTGATCCTACCAAGCACTGATACACTCAAATTCCATCACACTGCCTTTGCTAGGGGCAGTGAGTCTTCAGCTCCCTCCAAGCTCCAGCTCTAACATGTTCTGAATTGAGAATGCTTGATCTAAATAGGTTTTAAATGAACTTAGGGCATCATTGTGGCTTGAAGACCCACTCTGTGGGACCGCTGAGGATAAGGGTGGCATTGGGTTGGACTGTAATGGTGGAAGTCCTATTACTCTCCTATTCTGAGAACTGTGCTTTGCAAAAAATCTGGGGATTAAATTCTGAGTCTTTCCTTTCACAGACCCAAGAGTCAGTGGATTTATCCCAAGTGTTGTGAGCATGTGTCTTGAAGGCAGCTTTCAGAGACATCTAACAAATCGAAGCTCAAAATTTCCTGAAGCTCTCATATTTAAAAGTGAGCAAACCAATTCTTGCTGAGGCAAAGCATTGCTGGACTGATTGGCTTCTGCACACCTTGAGGAGGGCCTTACCTGATGTGTAGGGCACACTTGATGTGCCACTGCAGCCCTCTTGTTCCCACCAGGAGGTGGATGCTCAGCAGGCTGAATTGCCAATACCCTGTGGTGAATCTTCTGTTTGTACTGCTGCAAGCACAGAAACAGATGTCCTGGACCTTCCTGGCTCTGGTGCTCCAGTCCTTGCAGCAAACTTCACAGGTGACAGCATCTTCGTGGAGACCTCCCGTTTTGAGGGGGCTGAAATCCAATCCTACTGTCCAGGTGTTATCTCCTCCCTTGACCCAAACCCTAAGACTCCTCCCCTGAATACCTGAGAAAACCCACGACCCTGCCCCTGCTCTCCCTTGGCGCTCCCTCTCTCCCTCTTGGTGCTCTCCCCCTCCCCGTCCTGGGATGGGGGGAAATAAAATGCATTCCCCAGCTTGAAAAGGAGCCTTGTCTGTTGCCCATGCTGGTGGCTGTAACCTCCCTGGGCTCGGTGATCTCTGCTGCATCACGCTGCTACACGTCTTAGCATCACCGGCCAAGTGGATGAGCTCCCTGCTGGTGACTGTTTGTTCTGTTGGGCCAAGACCAACAAGTGCAGACACTGAACCAGTACAAAGTGACCTGAAAAAGGAGGCACATCCCACAATCCTACTTAGCTTAAGGTCGCTCTTCCGTGTGGCTCTGTCTTGTGAGGGGAGAGGCAGTGCCTCTGTGATTTTGCACTTGCACGTTTCTCCTTGGTGTGTTTGCAAGAGACAATTCAATAGAGGATTTACTGAGCTGAGAGGAGGCTGCAACATCCTACAGCCATGAGCACAATAAATAGGAGAGGCAGGAGCATGGGTGAATTGTGCAGGTTATGCCGGACAAGCAGTGATAAAACTTTTATAGTCCCATCCCATGTTTCGTGCGTGTCCCATCTTTGCCTGGCTTTATAGGGTTTGGGGATTTAAGTTTTTATTGAAAATAATTTGTTGCTATGGAAACAACTGTATCCATTAAACTGGGAGGAGCTTAATGACACCCTCTGAGGCTAAGATCAGTTCATAATTTAATTTTAATGATGCACTGTAACATTTGCTGCAGCTTTCTCATTTTATTGTGATTTCATCCATCCCTCCTATGCCCCTTTTTGTTTTTTTCCACCTACCCATTGTCTCCAGAGGCATGGATGTAGAGAGCTCTTTTGGGCAGGGGCTCTCTTCATTTATAGTGTCTTTTAAACAGTCTCAGATATGCTGCTGAATTAATCCCAAACAATATCAATTTGGTCAGAAAGAGGCACAAAAAGTGAAATGATGTCTGCATAGTCATGCAGTTGAGCCGTAGTTGAGAGGGATTTATACCAAGACAGATACAAATAGCTAGATTCTATAGCTAGATCTCTATAGATATATATTCAGCCTCCCTCACAGCTCCTCAGCTCTTAGAACGCCGCCGTTTCCAGATTTTCTAGTTGGGAGAAGAGCAATTTACCTTATGGTTACTTCTGTTTCTTTTTGATACTAATTCTAGAGGATCCTCTAAAAGATAAACAGAGAGTGAACTCAAGGTTAAATTGCAATTTTTATGATAGCTGCCATGTGATTTGGACCTGAATTTCTTAGTACAACGGGAGCCAGGGTGAATGTGGATTTTGGAAGGACAGATCTATTCCTTTTGGGTATTATACTGGAGTCAATTCCTTGTTTGCCAAAGATAAGTCTGAAATGATTGCAAACATCGAGTCTCACTCTTTAAACATTCTATACTTAGAAACAGAGGGCTGGGGAATAGGGATTGTTTTAAAAGGGGGTGAGCTGTCATTGACCATAGGATGGCAATATGTATTTATCAAATGCCTATACTCTAGGGGGATAAAATTATACAGAAATATTTTTTGTCTTGTTTTTAGAGGTGATCATTTGGGAGGTGGAACATAGTGATGGTATAACATTCAGCAGAACTAATCTGTGGCCTCCCAAATGATTTTATGGCAGGTGAATAGTTGTGTTGAAGTCAAGAGTAATTTTAGTTGTGTGTAAAAAAAAAGCATGTAGGTATTTTTAATGAGTTTGTCAACTTTAATTTCAAGTGGAAACTCATCAGGTTTAAGACATGGTATCTTCCTTGTGATTTCCCAACTAAGTGGTGCAACTTAAAGGAATGATTTAGAGGCATGTATTGTGTCTGACTGATTTGGGACCAGTTTATAGTTTTGTTGTTGCTATCCCATCTCGCTGCGCATCCATGGACCCCTTCACCATCCTCACGCAGAGCAGAAGCTCAGTGAGCATCAGGCCAAGTGCCTGGAGTTTGTGAAGCATCTTGTGTCCCAGCGTGTGCTTTTCTCGGAGCAGCATTCATTGCTGGTGGTGTGGCTGGTATGGCCGGGGCAGCCAGCACAGCCTGCCCTCGTGAGTGAGAGGTGGCAAGTGGAAAAAATATCAGTTAGTGCACCAACATCAACCTCAAGATGAAGAACTGTGGAATATTTTCCTGCCCACACAGTGCTGTGTGTCATCCAGATCCTGCTCTCCTGCCAAGTTAATCACTCTGTGTACAGCTTGTAAATGGTTTGAAATTGTGAATGATATGTTTCTGAATAACCGTGAATGTTTTCCTGGGTATATCTTTAAAATTTTCCAGAGATGGTTTGGTGGTTAGTCTGTGATTTATCAAATATTTGAATTGTTTCCTACAGAGAAAATCAGAATATTGTTGTGAAAAAAATTTCCTAACTTCCTAGTGTTTCTACATTGCTCCTTTCAATGGATAGGGTCGATTTTGTTATCACATGGAACAAAGAAATTCCATGGCTGATGACACAAATGTTTATGCTTATAATTTATTGCCTTTGGGTAACTGGGATTTATTTCCTTGGACATTTACTGGATCTAACATTAAGCATTCATCAAAATACCTGGAGAGGAATGAGCAATGCCAAGAGCAGTTGCTGAAGGCAGAGCAGCTCATGGGGGAACTCAGTGGCAGGCCCGAGGGCTGTCCCACACCCCCTGGGCAGCAAGCATGGACACCCTTGGTTATTCCTTGCCAGGAAGTGTTTGGGAGCTCTGGATAAGGCATCAGTGCCCCAGTGCCAAAGGCAGCTCCTCTCACCAGCCCCTTTGCAGACACTTCATCAGTGTTGTAGCCTTGACATGTACCAGACAAGTTGAATGCCTGCATTTCAGCACTCTCTTATCTGTCACCTCTTCCAGGGAGAGCTTTTCCTGTCAATTCCAGCTCTGCCCTCCTGGGGGGACGCAGCTGCCAAGTAGAGGTGTGGTAGGGAAGACCTGGGATATTAATTTTGCCCTGGTTTTCTGGGGTGGGGGCCAAAGTCATGCTTCTGTGCCTAAAGGCCCAAGCAGAGCTATAGCAATGTGCTCCTCTTCAGCCTCTCCTGCTCCTGCTCCCCCAGACACTTGGAATGGGGCAGAACTGTGCATTAATGGGGGAAATGGTGGCACTGGGAATCCCTCTGTTTCCCTCCGTGCTGCATTTCTCAGTCAGGCTGGGAAGGTGGGGACCAAGCTCAGGAAAAGAGCTATCTTTTCCAGACAGAAGAGATGTCACAAGGGGCTTGTGAGGTGAGGAACATGCACAGGGCTGTGGCTCACCTCCAGGTGCCCAGTGGGACCTGTGGCCTTCCTGGGATGTGTTTGCCATCTGGAAAAGGGTACCACTTGCTTTATTGTTTTAAAGGCTGCTTTCACTGACTCGCTACTTTAAACAGCCCTACTTGCAGTGCCTTGTTTAAAGGTGTGGGTTGGGCACACTCCTGGTGTGAGCAGACAGCAATCAACTCACTGCTCCTGGTGTGAGCAGACAGCAATCCCCAGCCATCAGCTGGCTTTGCTGGGGTGTCATAGTCAATGGATAACTTGTGAGCTGCAGGCTGAGTGATGAAAGGAACCAAAGGAATTTCTTTTTTATTTATTGAAAAATAAAAAAAAGGAGAGAAAAAACTGAATAACTATGTTTGTCATATCTCATTTAAACATGAGCTGCTTATCCAAAGCATTGTTGCCTGTAAACAGATCCTGGGTCTCCTCTTTTAATAATATCTTACTTGTCAGGATGACAACTAAGCTGTCTGCTGCAAGGAAAAGAAAGGGAGAAAAGACCTCAACTTCTCAAAATCACTTAAGTTTTTCCTTTATGAAATACATCGATAAATATAGTTCAGCTAGCACCATGCTGGTGTTATCATGTCTGAGAGCTATGGCAAGCTTTCAAACAAAGCCAGCAAAACCTATACTTAGAAGCAGCCCTCAGATTTTCATGCAAAGCAGAGAAATGAAATGGGAGTGGTAACAAAAAGGGGGAGGCTGGTGGCTTGCCCACGTGTGTCTGCCAACCCAGCTGCTGTGTCAGACTTTGCTGTGAAAACCCTTTGAATCGTGATTTCCAGGAATGCAGCTGTGTCTGTGCCTCCCTGTGCACCACCACGGGTGCGTGCCCTCATATGTCTGACCTTTTCAGAAGTGTGTTGACATGTTCAGAAATAAACTTTGTAATGTAAAGATAACATATTGGGTTGGGAATAAACAAATCAGCCCTAGGAGAACAGGTCCTTTAAAAGCCATGGAGAGCTCTTCCTGGGGTCGGGATGTGTGCTCAGGTCTGGCAGCTGCAGCTGGCATCCTGCTTCTCTTGTGTCTGTGGGACCTTTCTGCCGCTTATCCCTGCAGGATTGAGGCACCCTGTGTGTGTTCATCAGCTTATCCTCACCTCACCTCTGGTGGGTGTGTGGGGGCAAAGTGAGAGGGGGAAATGAATTCCCCTTCTGTTCCTCTTACCTCAGAGAGCTCGAGTGACTGCCCAGCTGTGAGGCTGCTGCTGCAGCTGGGACACCAGCATCTCCTGAGCCCTGGCATGGGGCTTCACTGCAGGACCACCTTCCTTGCTATATCTTGTCAAACTGTGTGGTTTTTAAAGCCTCAGTTGCTCCCGATTTGTTCTTCACTGTCCCTGTCCAAAGTAAACATAGCACAATGCCTTTTCTGGGAGGGTGGCACCTTTTCACAGGTACTCTATTTCTTTTCATCAGGCTGGTGTTGTGAGGAGAGATAAGCTTCTCTATCAGTTCACCATAGTGCCAGGGCAAATAAAAATCTTTCACTGTAAAATGGAGTTTGTTATTTCCTTGGACTGCCTGGGTGAGGGCCTTGTTGGGTACCTTGTGCTCTCTGCAGGTGCCTGTTGGGGAAGGACTCCAGGTGTGAGCATGCTGTCCTCCCTCACATCACCATGGGCCACATGTCAGCAGTGGTTGGTGGCACATCTGGGCTAACCTGGATGATTCCCTCCTTGTATCTTCTGGACCTTGCCCTGGTTTCATCGGGCAGGGAGGGGATTTTGCCAGGGGAATAGAGTGCTGGACAGGTGCTTAGAGGCAAAATCCCTGCTTTGCCACTGACTTCTGGTGCTACTTTGCCCAAATGTAAAAAACATGGCCTTGCAGCCCCTTTAATCACACAAATCATTTTTAGTCCTTGTAGCATCTTAAGGTGTAAATGGGAGTGGCCCAATTCAATGTTTCCAATGATCAGCACCTTTCGTTTTGCTCAAGAGAGAAGTATCTAAATCCCTCCTAAGGAAGGTTGTTTAAACTTGTGCTGGCTTTGGTTGGGGAGGGGTGGATGCTTATGTTGGGCTTTTTATAATTAAAATCCTTGCTGACTTGCTTGCCTATGATGAAACAGTTTGACTAAGACTACTTCTGTAAAATGAAAAAAACTGTATGGTCATGCCTTGATCATTTTGGGCAACTACAGAAATGGGTAATTCCTGTCATGGACATACATATCTGTTTAGTCATTTACTGAAATTTTTTCTTTTTTTTTTNAAATGGGAAGCCACTGCTCTGAGCCAACAGTTGTATAGATTTCTCCATGGGACAGCAACTTCTTTTTATTTCACTTTTAACTCATTGAAGAAAGAGTTTGTCAAGCAAAAGCCTTAAATGAAACACTTTCGCAATATTTAACTAAGTTTTTTTCTCCTATTTTTCTTATTATTTTTCCTGCTTTTGGAGCAGTTGTAATCTGATCCTGACAGCTATTGTGAGAGAGATTCTTAGTGTTCTTAATCAAGAGCAAGAAAATAGAAAAACGTCAGAGAAACATGAAGATTAGGAGAAACTGGACAGAGCTATAAATGCTATCACACTTTAAGATTTGCCATTGACTGCAAAGCAGCTGATGGACATTTTCTAGTGTAAGCTCCGCTATTACAGCTTTGTAGGGGATTTATTTCCAACAGTGACTTTTTCAGTAATTTTCTGACCCAGCTCATTAAAGGCTAAGATGAGAATGCCACACTTGGCCCACTGCTTTAACATTTTCTGCCGTCTTAGCTAACTTGTTCTTTCTGTCGCTCATTGATCACTGAGTCAGAGAATGATTCAAGTGTTGTTTGAACAACAATATTTGAAGATTGTTTATCAGTGACTCCACGTCTGCAAGAGGCACATTTTGCAATATGTACTTCACATTTTTTCCCTCTGATGATCTGGAGGCCTGGTGGTGTTGGTCTGCTGGCTCACCTCTCCTCTGTGACTCATTCCCTGTGGATCCCACTCTTACCTGACTCTCACAGTGGACTGCACTTGTAGAGGGTTAGTGTTGCTGGGTCTGGGAGCAATGTGCTTGCCTTTGTTTAAAGGTAGAGCAAACATGATCCCTGCCTTCAGAAGCTGTTATGTAGATGGGTCCCACCTCCTTGCAGAGAGGAGGAGTGCAGGATGGGGTGGAACAGCAGTGGAGAAGGCAGGCAATGGCAAAGGATGAGGCAGAGTCATTTTGGTTGTTCTCATTTTGTCATGAAATATCCCTGTGAGACATCAGCCTTGGAAGAGCAGCTCACAGTTGCTTTTCTCCTCTGCTGGGGCTGTTGCCAGCTGCTGGTTTCACTGAGCCAGGGCCCGAGGTGTTGATTTCTTTCTCAGGAGGGTGAAGGGCTGTGTTCACCTTTTCAGGAAAGGGCACGGCCAGAGGTATTTTCTGTGCACTGTCACTAGAAAGCCACACCATCAATCAGGCTTTGCTTTGCGGGGTCTACAAAAGAAGAGTCTGGTGTGTAGAGCTCTCTTCACTCTCCTACACAGGGGTTGGGTCATGCCAGTCCATGTAACCCAATAGTTTCCCCGTGGGGAAGCAGTATCAGTGTCATATGCCATAGGAGAATGATCTGACCTTTCTTGTTTATATGGTAAGTGTGGCCAGGAGGCTTCTTTGTCAGCCTGATAGTCCCAGCTGCCAGCTCTTAGTGTGTCTTGTGAGCTCCAAAACTCTTGCCAGGGCTTTGAAGTTAACAAAGAGTTATTTGGAGTTGCAGGGTTTTATTTCATAGAGAACCCCTGTGCGTGGCTCAAATGAAAATGTTCTCCTGAGTCAGAACTCACACATTCAGCAGTACTGGAATGGTGGTGGGCTGGAACAGCACACAGCAAATGCAAGTCAGTTTGTCTCTTTCCAAAACCCGAACATCATGAAGATAAGGTTGTCGTGATAGTTAAGGACAGACTTTAAGAGTTTGCTGTTGGAAAAATCAGAAGCTCAGAAATTTGGATTTTAGTAGAAGAAGCTGGTAAAGACAGCTTTTGTGGAGGACCAACCCTCTGATTTGGCTGAGACTGTAGGGCCGCCTTGGGTTTAACACTGGCAAAACATTTGAGTGATATTTACTGTTCTCTGAAAAGGGGCTCAGTCACCAGGGGTTTTCCCATACTGCCCCAACATCTGATCCCCATGGCTCACTACAGCAGTGAGTGCCTAAAAGAGAGGTCCTTAAGAAGGATGTGCTCAGTCTTGCTCTACTTGGTTCACAAATGTGGGTGCCTACCCACTAGATCTTTTTAGTTCCCAGGTTGCTAATGTGATACTTTTTGTATAAAATAAACAAGAAAAAAAAACTTGTCTTGATTAATGTTATGCAAGCAAATGTGTTTAAGAGACAGAACAATATAATTCATCTATCAAAGCAGATTTTCTTCTTACCATTACAGAGACATCTCAAAGCCGGCAACTGGTTTAAGGTGCCTGTGTACTGGCTGTTAGGTGCCTGCACACTGTCAGAGACTCTTTCCTAAACTGGTAAGAGTAACAAAGAGGAGGGAGAATCCCCATTGTATGGGATGAAAATGAGGTGATTCACTCCAAGTCACAGATGAGGTCTGTGGTAAAGCTGGGAACAAAACTCTGATTCTCTCCGAGTCTCAGGCTCTTCCTTGCAAATATTTCCTTGTTTTATTATGCTTTATCTCACCCATACAATGAAGTCATGGTGGCTGTGTGCTAAGGGAGCCCTTTCATGCTCTTTGTGCTGCTGGCCAAATGAGATGTGAATGTATCTGAGCAACAATTGCAACTGATTAATTATGGCAGCAGTGTACCTGACGTCACATCTGTTACTCTAATGCTGCACTCAGCCTCAGTCAAGGGCAGACCGTGCTGGTGTGAAACTCCTCACTGGGATTGCCTGCATGTGCATCTGTGCTTCTCACACAGCACAGCAGAAGGCAGGAGTCTCTGCAAGAACCAAACCCACAATCTCATGAGCTGTTCTAGGTCAGGCTAGCTCTAAACCTGGGCAAATCCCTTTCTTTTGAGGGTGTCCTGCCAGGGGGGCTTAGGTAGGACTGGGCTGCTGACAAAGGTGGGAGCAAGAGGTGTGACATTTTTGTGTGAGCACAGGCCATTGGAGCCGCCTGGCCAGGGGGCAGCCGATAAACAACCTTACAATGGCACAGTCATTGTGTCCTTTCTGTCTCCTCAACACCTGGCTGCCCAAAATAGTCCCGTGTCTTACCCAGGACCTTACAGGAAATGGTTCTCCAGCTCATACCAGTATTTTGGATTATAATTCTCATTTCACTCTGGGGTTAGCCTGAGACCTTTTGTGTCCTGTTCCCCATACAGCAAGCATGAGCCCATCCATAACAGACCCATCCAACAGTGGAGCTGGCAGCTGCTGGAGCTGGAGAAGACAAAGGCTGCAGTCCATGCCCTCAGGAGCCCAAACTGGACATCTGACCTGAGTTTCTCAGGACCGGGTATGTGTTAATTACTCAGGCTGTGGGCTGATATGGGAAGAAACCATCCTTGGTTTTGGCCATTCTTTATGTGTAGAATGTAACTCAGTCCAATCCTGGATGGTATTCTCTATTCTCAGTGAGTTTTCTTACAAAGGCCCTCCGTTAAAAAAGCCTTACATAATATTGTACGCGAGGAGTATTAACATTGAATTACTTCTGAAACAAAGTTTAATTAACAAGTGTGAGAAGTGAGTCAGGCTCTCTTTATGAAACCTTTCTTGATACAATTAGATAAAGAGAAGGTAGGTAGCACTCAGTGTTCAAGATTTCTTTATCATTGGTAGCTCTCAGGGTCTTCCTCCCAGGCTTGGACTTCCGGCACAAAACTCAGCACTTTTAATTGAT
>VZUA01005150.1:6629-20635 GCA_013401035.1 Horornis vulcanius
GGCCAATTAGAAAATACCTCCATGATCAAACTCAAGGCAACAATTTCATCTGGAGTTCCACCAAGTCTAGGCACCAAGTATATGCCAAAATACACAGGGCTCTGCCCCCACAGGGAAGGCTGAGCGTGCCCAGACACAGCTGCACTGACTCACTCAGACTTGCACAGCAATTAGACACCTCCACCTCTGAGGAGGTGCTGAGTCTACCTGTCCAAATATTTAAATATTTTTCCTCAACATCTATGGCAGTGTTTAAGAGAAACAGTCCTCCTCCAAATTCAGCCTTGAAGAGGATTTTAATTAGTCTAATTAATTAATTAATCTAGGTAAGGGATGATTTTTTTTTGTTATGTAAGTGGGTGCATTTAAACACACACACACACACAAAAAAAAAAACAAACAACAAAAAAACAACAAAACAAACAAAACCAAAAAACAACCTCCTCCTTTGAGCCTTATACCTCCTCATAGTATCTACGCTCCTCCTCTTCAACTTCTCTCTGGGCCTTTTCCCATTCCTCTTTCAGCTTGTACTGCTCCTTCTGATACTTCTCCTGTACAAATGCAGGTAAATTCAGTGCATTCAGTATTAAGAGTAAATTCTGTAGTATCTCCACAGCAAAAATTAATTTTCTAAGTGTGGTTTAATCAGAAATAGGATGAAATAAAAGGATATTGGAAACATCCATGGGTGTCAGAAAAAGATATTTCTTTTTCATTTTGCCCATTTTGTTCTAGGACTTCCATTTAACACCTTCAAACTTAAGGAACTTTTAGCACATTAGAAGAAGTTTAATTTCTTGGAAGTTTTAAAATCTTTGGTCAGAAATTATGCTCAAAAATATTAATAATTCTTTGTTAACCTTACTGTATTAAGTTTCAAAAATGTTTCACAGACCCCAAAACACTGAGACAATGGTTGTACATTAAAAACTTGAGCAAAGTAGCTGAAGGTTTTGCAGATGCTGGTACTAATTTAAGAGCTATGGCAATAGTACTGATTTAAGAGACATGCCAATACAATTTAATGAATGATGAATAACTAAGCAAGTTTAAAAGATAAATGAAGTGTGCAAATGTTTGAAGGTAGTACAATTATAATTAGCTAAATAGCTTATTTTCTTCCATGAAGGGATGATGTCTTAAAATTGTTTTCACAGAGTTTGCACAAAAAAATCTCAAAGAGGTGTTTAAAATTGTTTGCCAGAACTGATTTGAATATGGAGAGGAATGGTAACTTCCATTTCCCTCTTACATCAGTTCCAACACCTGTTCAGACTGGAACCACATCTGCCTAATCCAGAAGAGAAGCATTTGCTATTGAGAGAGCACCCACATGTGTCAGAAAAATTATTATGAGAATTTTACACCACTTTAACAGGTGCAAAATTAGATGATTTCAAGAAAGCGTAGAGATACACAAGTCCTTTTTAAAGGATTAAAAGACCCCATTTTATTATTCTCCAGCCCTTGACAGTTATTTGTTCTTCTGTTACGTGAAACAAAGATATGATTTTTTTGGGATCAAAGCTAGTCACAGTTTCAAAATACACTTCTGACTGACTGAGAAATTCAGGTTCTCCTGGCCACTGCATTTCTTCCAACTAGGACACAAACCTAGAATTTTTAGAGTTTACCACTAAGCAAAACTAATGGTTGTGTTGAAAATATTTCCTTCTCTCACAAAACCTCCTCAAACCCAAGTCCTTTCATGTCCAAATTTAGCTTGATATTTTCCAAGAAGAACCTGTGAACAAAGCAGAATTCTACAAAAAGCTATCGAAGACTATAATTTTAAAGAAGAGTTGCATAGGTATCAGGGTTAACAAATTGTCAGTCTTGACAAAGAGGCTCTAAGTAATTAAATGTTTTGCAGTCTATGCTCAGCATAATTCAAATATAATATAATTTAAATATAATTAAGGTTTAACTCGGCACTGGATTGCAGGATCAAGTCCTTTTGGTCTTCCCATGGAGTGGGGACGGGAGACATAGGAGTGCCTAAACCACAGAGAACATGTATGTGTGCTCATTTATCACTCACCTGCCACAGACTTTGCTCAAACATCTACAGAGGATGTTGAAAACATGTCATAAAATGCCCAACTTTAGTCCAAAGGGACAATTCAACAGCTGAACCACACAGTCGAAGACATACAGTTTCTTCCCTACCTGAAGCAAGCGTTCTTGCTCATGCTGCCACCTTTCCTGGCGCTTTCGCTCTTCTTCTGGATCCCAGGACCAGAAATTGAAACGCTTGAGTGAAGGAAAACCAAGCTATTAGAATGACACTACACTTCACAGGGCTACCAGAGAAAACTGCACTGCGCCTGATTAAGCCCTGCCAATGATGTTACAATGGAAAAATTGAGAACTAGATAAGGGTTCTCTCAGTTAGCAGACGATATTCTTAACTTCACTGACACTTGGGATTGCCCATTCGTAGGCACGTGATAAAAGAATCATTTGGTTTACAAAGAAAGTCTTGGGACACTTCCACTGAACAGGGGGGAAAGGCCCTGAAGAAAGCTCTAAGCATCACTGAACAGGGCCACCTCCAGGGACTCAAATTTAAGGAATGTACATATTTTGCTTCACCATAATCTTCTTTACAACATGAAAAGCAATTTTAGGTTAAAAATATTCTCTCATTTTATGTCTGCCAGCACAACAGCCTTGCTTTGAATTTTTATCCATAATTAAATAAATCCTCAGGCTTCACTAAGGATCCTATTACATACGTTTAAAATCTTTATAATCAAGGGCAATTTTAGATACTTGCTGTCATATCCTTTTCCACTACAAGTGGTATTTGAATCTCATAGGAAGAGATTATGTCTAGTTCTATACGACAAACAGAATGTGAAATACTGTGTACTTCAGAGTAGTGTTTGTGGTGTGTTGGGGTTTTTTTGTTTCATTCAGGAAACAATATAATTGTGAAATCCTCTCATTTCTATGTATTTAAAATACAATGGATAATTTAGAATTACATATTATTTTGAGATTGTGAAGCTTTAGGGGCTCCAGCAACCAAATACTGTATAGCTAGCTCCAGATAAGAGAAGAATGCATGAATTCCAGATTCAGACAATGCCTTGATTTTGGGTTGTACTTTTCCTCTCACATGTCCATGAGAAAGAATTCTCATTCTGATTTAGGGATGTTACAAGACAGTTAGCATAAAAAATTAATTTCTGCTAAACACAAATTGCTTAACCAAACAATGATGCAAAAAATGTACTCACATTTGATTTATCACCAGTATCAGAATCAGCTATTAAAAAACAAACAAACAACAGAACAATGAAAGATTAACATAGTAAAATTTCCTCAGCCTGTAAATAAATCTACATTATATCTGTATATGAGCTTCATGTTAGTTTCCTATTTACTCCCACAACCAAATGCAAGGACTAATTGCAAGCAAATAAATCAGGAAACCCGATTACACCCATCACCAACAAAACTACTTTTTATCTGGGTATAGAGGAGCACAACATTAACTAATATCAGGTTCTACTCTACCACTAGCTAATGCCATCTACTTCTGGCCACAGATGTTAGCAGTGTTCAGACACTGAGTCTTACCTACCTTGATCTACTTTTCCCTTCGTGATTCAGTGCAAGGAAGGAAAAAGTACAGCAATGCTAAAAGGATGGGACTACGCTATTCAAGAGCCACAGTTACGAAGAGAACCATTGCCATTTTCTATCCAAATGTCTTTGAAAATTAGACTAATTTAAAGAAATTAATAAAAAGGTATTTATAGGCAAGGGATTTCTTTTGGGTGCCTGAAACCAGAGCATCACAATAATGTGCAACCCAACAGCTCTTTGTCAACTGTGCAGCAGGAAGAGATAATTTCTACAAAAGCAAGAGGTAGAATGAGTCCCCGTGATCATCAGCTTTCACCCCAGCCCCGCGTCCGAAGACACCTCTGGCTGGAGCAGCAGAAGGGCTGGGGCTGTTCCCAGCGCCGCATTTACCTGACTGGGAGAAAAACTGTGAGCGCCGCCAGTGGTTGCGGACCCTAAGCGGAACCACGGCCCCGCGGGGCGGCTCTGCAGGCAACGGCACGGAGACAAAACAAGAAACAGCCTGGTGAAAAGGTGAGGACAGACTCTCGGACCCGAGCCACCTTGGTCACCAGAGGGGTTCGTCTACTTGGCTTTGGCCCACGGCAGCTCATTTACAAGGGACCTGAAGATCACACGGACTGTCTCTATTTAAATGCTACTTTTGCAATATAGCACCTGAACTTAAATGAAAGCTCCGGCACACCGATGCAAGGGCAGCCATCCTTTCGAGTGCTTGCATTCATTCCGATTGCAGATGCAGGTTTAAACGGACTTTGTGAGCCTTTCGGTGCTCTATAGGCTGTGAACACTAGAGTGCAGCCAAGTGTTTCAGCACCAGTCACAAAACTGACAAGCCAAGAGACCTACAACCTGTTATTTGATGTTTGGATTGACCTGCTTAACATAAAATGATATTCTTCTAAAAGTCTGCTTGGGTAGCACCTACCCACTAAAAACAAGTGAGAATTCTATTCCTTTTCAGACAATCATAGAGTGGTTTGGGTTGGAACGAACCTTAAAGATCATCTAGTTTCAATTCCCCCTGCCATGGACTGGGACAGTTTCTGCTGGATCAGATTGCTCAAAGCTCCATGCAGACTAGCTTTGAATGCTTCCAGGGATGGGGCATCCACAACCCCTCTGTTCCAGGGCCTCACCACACTCCTCATAAATAATTTTTTCCCAATATCTAATATAAATCTACCCTCTTTCAGGTTAAAGTTTTCATTCCTTGTCCTATCACTACATGGCTTTGTAAAAAGTCCCTCTTCAGTTTTTTTCAAAGTGGATCACCTTCAGCAGTTTTAACCTTGAAAATATTAGGCTACTCAGTATATTACCTGTAGATTAACAACCTAGGAAGTTCTTATGGGGAAAAAAACTCAGTTGATTTTTCTCTCTTCCTTCCATAATACCTACATATATGCATATTTTAAAAAAATATAAAATCAAACTACTAAACATTATCAGTCTCAAGTAATACTTAGTCATGAAGGCAAAGAAAAAAAAGTTCTGCACTGTAAGAACTTGTGTTGGGCAGTGATAAAATTCAAGGATGCGGCCAGATATGTGTATTGTTCATCTATGAAAAGGAGCTCCACAAGAGTAGCTGAGTGCAGAATTTATCTCCATAAAATTTTATTGTGAGATAAAGCCAATTGCTAAGTCATTTTCATCTGTGAGCAGCAGTATATAATACTCATGGACATAACACAGCCTTTACTGCTAGGCCCCGTAAATGCAAGAAAGGCCTCTCCCTCTGCTCTGCCAAATTTCTGCTGTTGTGTTTAAGAGGAATAGCCAGAAGAGTTCTTTTCGTCACAGAAGCCACACTACCAATATCAGTCAATGAAACTAGAAAATAACTGGTTTAGCTCCAAAACCCTCCAAGTCATGGATTAGGCACAGATCCCTGAACACCACATGCCCATATTCAGCTACTGTCCGGCTGACTTTTCCAAATGCTTTTTGCTCACCTTGTAGACCAGAGTTATGCAGAGTAACTTGGCTGGTTTCAGGTAGTTTCTTTAAAAATGGCAGCACTACATTCCCCTTTTCTTCCAGGGCTTTTGCTTTAATCACCTGTTCAGACATTTGGGAGCAGAAAACAGCATTAAAAAGCAAGAGGTTCAAAGGTTAGCTTAAACCCTTTCTACTTATTTTCTGAAACAACATTATCAAAGATGAAGCCTCTATCTCCAGGATGACAACAGGGAGTTGCAGTATTGAAGTCCTGTAAGTAACTGGTAGCTGTTTCCCATTGACATTCACACTGCCCTGCACACCAAAGTCAATCCTCTAACATCTAACTAACCAACATTTCACTCACCTGAAAGAGCAGTATGGTCACACCTATTTGTCACCTCTGCCACCACGGCCACTTGTTCAGCACTTCAAGAGGACTAAGAGGATAAGCTCTACTGTCTACACCTTCTGGATACTCTGCCCTCCCAACAGTGGTAGGACTGGGGTTTGTAGGTTAAGTTCTCATTTCTAGTCTCATCAGTTTACAGGTTCAAATGCTACAAGCAGACACTGTGGAAGTCCTTTCGAGGGAGAACCCTCTGATGACCACAGGATTTGGCAGCTGAAACCATCCTTCAGGGTCATGTTTTGAATGAAGTCCAGAAGTGACATTTTATGGAGAAAAATACCAATTTGCACAATAAGCATTTCTGTGTAAGATCTTAATTTTTTTTTTCTTTTTGGTTTTGTTTTGTTTCTTTGTTTTCCACTACCTCTTTTTCTTGACTGTACATACCTCCTGTGTAGAAGAGAGCTCTGCTTCCTTCTGCTGCTCTACTTCAGCTTTCTTCACATCTTTCTTGTTCAAAGCAATTTCCTCTGAAGGGACAGGACTGGGAAGAAATTCTAATCTCTTCACAACAGGGCTGGCACAAGCTGCAGTTGAGTTGAATTGCTTTTGATCTAAACCCAATCCACACATAAAAGAGATAATGTTGCAAGGTTAAGATACTTCTTCAAATAAAACATACACCTATTTCTTACAATACAAGTTCTTACAGGATATACTGTGAGCCCATTTACTGGATGTTTTGAAAACATAAACTTTTTTTCTGCAACACGGGAAAAATTAATCTCTCAGAGAAGACAAAACTCAAAGAACGAAATTCACCTATCAAAATTTATGCACTTACACTTGACTTGGGCATCATGGGACATCCTTCATGGTCAACAAAAACAGAGAAGAAGTCCTTGGAAAAGAGCCACACAAACTTTTATTTCAGGCACTCCTCTGTCTGAGATGAGCTATAACCTCCAGTGGGCCTACTGAGCTAAGATCTCTTTACTGAAGTTATGTGATGAACCCCACACTAAGATGTTACAAAGTAGGTATATGACGTGGACTCACTGTCAGGACTGGAAGATATTTCAGCTTGCCTATTTTCACTACACCTACCACTTCCACTGACAATCAGTTAATCATCAGACAACAAACAAACTGCTAACAGACAGCCTTGGACTGGAATAACCCAGTTGTCATCTAATTCTTAAAGAAACCCAACAACTTGATGCTTGTTTCTGGAAGAAGAGAGTAGAAGCACACAGGTCTACAGCTGACTGACAGCTGAACTGCTGATAGCTAATGCCACCACTGGAGGCAGAGCAGTTGCCAGCATCTCAGGCACTGAATAAGCACTCAGACATCTCTCCAATCTCCTAAAGCAGAAACTCCAGATCTTGTCCCCTTTGCTACCACAGCAGCATCGGTAGCTTCTCAATATACCTCTTTGACAAGCTGGGAGAAAGAGATGGAGCCTACAACTCCACTAAGAATGTGGACACAAGCAGAGACAAGAGTTGCTGCTGCCAAGGCAGATGCACCCTCCTCTGGAGCTGTTCCCCCACTGTTAGAGGCACAGGGTCCACAGCACAGAAGTATCTGGCTTGTACTGAATAGCAGAGGAGGTTGTTTACAAGAAGTTCACAGAGTTTGCACCTCATCTATCCAAAGCACCTCCAAAGCAAACATAATAATACTTCATGTTACTTTATCATTTTGATTTTTGCATTGCTATCTCAGTTTTCCTTGCCAGACAATATTAAAATTTGCTGTCAATACCAAAGGTTTAGTGTTTCGGACAGCTGGGGAGCTCAAGATGGCTTTGTGATTTGTAGACAACAACAGCTCATCACTGTTGACTCTGGAGAGGAGAATTTGGTCATTCCATTACAAGATTGCACCTTCTACATTACCTGCCAGATGCAATTTAAAATTGTTAAACTATGTGCTTTGGCATCTAGGAGCCAAAGTAATTAAGGCAGCTATTGAGCCCTTGCTAACAGCCCATGTGCTTCTAATCTTTGGGGAATGGTACCTCATTGATGTTCGAGGGCAAAGCTCAATTGTTTAAGTCACATTTATCCTCAACAAACAGGAGCATTATGCTTACATACCAACTACAGCCAGAGATCTCATTTAAACTCTTACTTGACATAGTACTTTTTACTTACCCATACCAAGCTGAACTTTGATAGACTTGTTTAAAAAAAATGAACAACAAAAAAGTACCATGAACTTAGTGTAACAGCATATAGCAAATAAAGTGTCTACTCAAAGACAATGTTTCAGAAACACACTTTTGAGGAAAACAGCTTAAAATTCTACCAGCAAATTCCTTTCCCCAGATTAGGAATCATGCATAAAGGCTTTAAGGCAGAAAATTACAAGTCTGCACAATACTGTCTAATTAAAGCCCCTGTGGGGACTGAAGTGCCCCTTCTTACTCTTTCTCTCCATTCCTTAATGTCTTGGGGGGGGAAAAATGTGTCAAACAGAAATTATTACTGACTGGTAGCTTCTGCCCTTGTTGCTTTCTGGTTATAGCATGCTGTGGCACTGGCTTTTCACTTGCACAAACGGCCAAGTGGACAACTCAGGTGTGTCATTTCAACTACAGAATGACAGAACAGCCCAGGCTGGAAGGGACCTCAACAGACCATCTAGTCCCACCTTTTGTGGGAAAGGGAGCCTAGAGGAGATTCTCTAGCACCCTGTCCAGCTGCACCTGAAAAACCTCCTGCCACAGGGGCTCTAACACATCCTTTCGGAGGCTGCTACAGTGAATGACTGTTCTGACAGCATACAATTTCATTTTATGTCAAGATTACTGACATTTGCAGCATTTTCTCATGAGCCCTGTTGGTGCTGCTGGTGATGCTCCTAGTGGATTCCTGCCACAGGGTGTGCCTCAACACGGGCACGTAAGTGAGGAAGGGCAAGGGCAAGGGTGAAGGTGGCAGCACACCCACCTGGGGACAGGCAGGGGCAGGGTGAAGGGCAGCAGCACACCCACCTGGGGCTGGGCACTCCGAGGGGACAGCTGCCACACTGCTGGGGCTGGGCTCGGCTTGCAGGCTGTCTGCTCCATCCAGTTCCACCGGGGAGACCTGGAGGGAGGAACAGAGCATGGAGTGAGTACAGTGGAAATAAAAGTATGTGCTAGTTCCTCAAGGCAGTGCTTGCTGCTCCTTTGTAGTGTGTTTGAACCACATCAGTGTGGAGCTCAGCAGGGTGTTGGGGAGAATGTTTCAGAGCAATATTTGCCCGTTTGGGTATTGAACGGCTGTGCTTTAATCTCCTTTTCAAATCGCTCATCATCAGCCATTAATGTGGTTGGTTTGGAATAGCTCCTACAGGCATTTAAAACTGTAGGATATCTTGGATTGTGTTAGCTGGAGATAAGCATACATTTCACCCTTAGTTTCCCCTTCCAGAATAACACAAAAACGTATGCATTAGTGAATAGATAGCACATACTAGATAGGGTTTGGAAAGTGGCAAAGTAATTAAATGCTTCCTTTATTTCACGGTTGTCTAAACAATCTGTTATCTGAAAGGAAAGCCAGAATTGGTATTAAGGTAATGAAATACTTGGAACACTATTAAGAGAGGACTGAAAAAATATGGTGAGACCCTATCAAGCCAATAATTCAAATGCCTTTGAAAAGCAAGCTTCCTGACCTGGACAGGGCTGTTGCAGAGTTAAAACCACACTGTCAAAACAAATGTAACTCTTCAGCTGATCTATTCAGCAGCTTCCACCATACATCTGCTTTTTTTTTTTCCAGAAAGCAAATCAAGAAAAATCTGCAGCAAAGCTATCAGCCATTGCCGACAGCTAGTGCTTCTAATGCATCCAAGATCTAGAAAATGGCACATTCAATGGAGGAAAACAAAAAATGCAGACTACTTCTAGAAATAAAAAGTAACATATTTCAGAAATAGCCTATTGTAGACTCTCTTTCCTGTCCTCCTCCCACTCCTCCATCTTCTGAACAGCTGCAAAGAAGGAAATCTGATGAAATTTCCTCTTTTCTGCAGGCAGGAATCAGACCTCCACCTTCTGAATGGATCCTGTTTCCTATTCCTGCGGGCTCACGTGAGCCTATGGCCCCTTATCTGAACATGCCCCATGAAAAACAGACCTGGGCTCTCACAGCTCCATAACTGGAGACATCTGCTGGCAATGCCAACAGGATTTCAACACCTGCAAACAGACCACAAAGCTCCAGGGAACTTCACTGCTGTCAAAGCTTGTGAATCCCTGCCTCATCTCCTCTCTGGAGGGAGAGATGCTCTCAAGAGGGGCAAGAACACACCTAGGAAGATGCCCTGCAAGGAAATAGTGCAGACTGCTGCAGGGCCACATCCTGGGCCAGTGACCCAAGCAATCCCAGCAGGCAGCCAGCAGTGCTGGGAACAAGAGAAGGGCCTGCAGCTGCCAAGGGCCGTGCTGCCACCTCTCAGCAGGACAGGCGCCAGATCACAGCCACGAGTCTCTAGAAGCGGCAGTGCTTGCTGGGGCTGGCTGCCTGCCATCCTCGCCACTTCCCAGTGCACCCTCACCTCTGCCACCCTCAGCCTCTGACCCAGGCAAGACATGGAGACACATCTCCCACCTGCCTAAAAGCAGTTCTTGAACTGGATGAGGCAGAAAGTGAAATAAAGTCTCTAAAAAGGTAATGTGGAAAGTTTCAGGACTTCCTCTCTACCACGTCCACCTCTGAATGCAAGAGTGAAGAAAGCACAGACCCCTCCCTCCATGTCTCACACACTCCCCAGGAGGGATGGTCACTGGAGATGAGGCACAGGCTAAAACACAGACCCAGAGAAATGCTCCAAAGACTGCAAAAGTCCTGCGCCTCAGAGGTTTATCTCTTGCCACTTAGTTGCTCTTTTCTTTCATACAACCCACCTCTCTCTCCTCCAGTTCATCTGGACACCAGCCAGGTGTGTCACTGAGAGTTTTCATCACAAAAGCCCCAGCAGAATTCTACTGCTACTGAAGAACATTTCCCCTTCAGCCTCAATTCTGGCTCCTGATAAATTGGCCAGGGGAGAAGCTACAGGAAATCCTTCCCAACCTTGCCTAAGACAGAAATAAGTTTTTCTTTTCTGCATGAGGACAGACAGGCCAGTGTAACAGGCTAGCCTGATAGGTCATGCCATATCTGTCCTCAGAGGTTTTCAAGATTTGAATGACCAAGCCCTTAGCAACCTGTTCTGATCTCATGTCTGATCCTGTTTTGAGCAGCAGACTCAGCTAGAGACCTACAACCTGAATTATTCTATGTCATCCTACAATCTACAAAACTCTGTTAAACCTAAACAAATGGCTATTACTGAGAGCTCAGGATTTGCCCTAAACAAGGTAGTTTTCACACGGTAAAGCAAGAGGCTCAACACCCACTGGTCCAAACCATAAGCCTCCCAAAGAAATTGTTGTAGATTTCAATTATTAATATTTAGATTGATAATATTTTTGTAAAAGAATGGAATTCACCTTTCACTCTCAAAAAGGAACTGTCCAAATTGAAAAATTAAAGTAAATAAATACATTCAACTTTAATTTCAACTTCAGAGGCTTTAAAGCTATAAACTGTTATATACCTAGGGCAAATACAGAAAGTATTAAACTGTTATACCCAAGAAAGTCGACTGCTGATGTCAGCTGCTGCTGGAGAAAGAGCACAGCCACAATGGCCTCTCAGAGGGGCTAAAATTCACTGTTGCTCAGTGAATGCTGCAGTGATGCATGATGCACAGACACAATGCACTTGTATCTCTGGGTCTAGAGTTACCTCAGCAACCTAAACATGGTGCTCTCATGCAGCTGTCCTGCACAAGCACAGTAACTAAACCTACCCATAATGTATATCCAGAAGGCTGAACTAGGTGTAGACATAAATGCTATTTATAGAAAAAAGAGCTACTACTTGCTGAAGGAAAATTGACTTTCCAATGGTATGCTGCAGAAGTTCTGTTCCTGCTCACGAGACTTGACTCCTTCTCCTCCCTCTGCTGAGCAATTAAATGCTAGTGACATACAGCTAAAAATATAAAACTGATTAATAACTAATTTATACAAAAATTAAGCCAGCTTCACTGGGGAACTCTCTTTTTTCCACTAAATTTAATCCTATTTATAATACCAAGTTAATGTAGTATTATCTAGTATTTTATCCAGGTATATGATACACTTAAGAAAATTCTTAAGTGTGCTGATAAAATTGGTAAAATATCTTTTCTACCACAGACTGTCATACTTCATATTTCATAAATATTTGTAATCAAATTATGATATTATCATTGAACATAAAAAAAGGCATAAGAACATTTCATTACACCTAAGAGGACTGTATTTTGACTGAAAGACTCTGTAACCTCGTGAATGACATTTCTGAGGTGCTTCAGTTCTATGAGGAGCTCTCATGCCTTGGGATGAGGGACTGATGTAGCCTCTTGGCACCTTCTGTCACATTTTTCCGTGGGCAGAGGTCTCCTTCTGCAGGGCATGACAGAGTCATTCCAAACACAGGCTCTGCCACAGGTGCCTGTGAGGGAGATCACACAACACCACCATGGGCAATGAAGCCTTCAAGAGAGGCATGAAAAGCCTCAGTGCATGGGGGCTGTGATTATCTCTGCCCACACATTGGGCTGGTGCTGATTAAAACTTCTGTCCCATTAAAACTTCTAGAAACTGAATAATGCTGTCTGCTTGGATGGGTGTTTTTATTACCCCAGGTATCTGGATGCCCAGGAGTTAAAGCAAGTTTCCCCATTTATGACTTAGCCTTAAATCATGATGGAAAGTTAAATATTATGATGGCAGTTGTGGTCATGAGCACATCAGTACAGAGGACAAAGTGACACTGGTGTTCTGCTAAACAAAGTATCCATTTAACAAAGACACAAGCATATAGTGTTACCAAACACCTATTAGGCATGAAAATAAATTAGTTCAGTTTGTGACAGACAGGATTTTTATCACATATACTAGGATATCAGTCTGAGCATTTCTTTGATTAAGATCATACAAGCCAGAAATAGCCATATTGGCTACTGCTGTGGCAGAACTTTACACCCTTAATAAACCCCTAAAAATACAATAACCAGAAAGACCTAACACACAGAGTATCACAACTTCTACAAGAATACAAACTCCATAGGAAGTTACAGCAGAACTTTATTAATCCTTCTTGTAAATTAAATCGAAACATAGCTCGGTTAACACTGCTTGCACACAAAATTATGTGAAATATTGTTATTGTATTTTCTATGAAAACATGACAAAACAAGCTGTCTAGAACCAGTGAGAATGCTGTGATATCAGAAAGAATCAGGTTAAAACTACAATTTAAATTCTGTAAAACCATTCAGGAACAAAATTGGTTGCAACATCAATAGCCACATGTAGAAATTGTCTGACAAATCACAAAACTTTTGTGATTTGAATTCTACACATATCATTGACTTAAAAATTTTCGTACAAAAATTTCCTCATCAGAATTAATGTTGGCAGCTGACATGAGTGGTAACGATGGCACAACCTTGGGCTGCCAGAACTTAGATTCTTGCATGCTATGCCAGATATAGTACTACAGCCAGAACACTGCTTCAGCAGGTTAAGTCATCTGTGTGCTATATAATGCTATACTCAGGCCAGCTATTTACAACAAAGAATATGGGTAATCAGTAGCTGACAGAGAAGTCTTGAAAATATTGCAAGAAAGCGTGAAGTATTCCTGATAGTCATTAGAGTTATTGCTGCTCAATTGGGGTGTAAAATTAGCTTCTTTCACTGACAGACAGTGAAAAGTACATGGCTGTCTGAAAGCCAGGAGACAGGCATGTTATGTTCATAACCAAATGCTGAGCAGAGTTCCCTTCTAGCTGCTTTGAAGCCTTGCTGGTCGTACTTCTCATCCTACACCCTTTTCCCTTCAGGTAGTCCAGCCCTCCATGCATCTTTTCACGTGTGGTTCAAGGCAAAGCTGTCAATCTGGAACAGACTTACTCTACGAGTGTTTCTCGTAATGAATCAAAGAACAAGGACTTGTCTTACCGGATATGTACAAACCAGGATTTCAGCCCTGCTCTCCTGTAGCTTAGCCAA
>VZUA01005158.1:10172-22554 GCA_013401035.1 Horornis vulcanius
CCTCAATGTTGCTGGAGGCTGGTGAGGGCACTGACCCAAACAATGGCCACAATCACATCACAGGATACAGGAGTGTTCACTAATGTCATAAAACATAATCACAAGGAAGAGACAATTATAAAGCAATTATAATTCCCTGTGCAGCTTGGATTGAACTGTGCAGGATGTCTTGTTACTCCATCCTTGTCCCTTTCTTCTTCAAGCCATAGGGAAGGATGAAGCAGGAAGTCAAAGTGCTTAATTTTATAGAGGAATGCACTCCTTCCTACCTCCAGCTCAAGCTCCAAAGAGTTTCAAAGAATCAGAAGAACAGGCAAATCAAACCTCTTAAAATAAATCACGTTTGTTGAGTGGCCATCCTATACAATCTGTTGACATGTGATACCCCAGCAAGAAGAGACTGAGATTGTTACAGAGGATGGCAAACAAACAAACGACAACAAACACCCCCCCCCCAAAAAGAACCAAAAACCCAACCAACCAACCAACTAAACAAAAAAACCCAACCAAACAAAACAAACAAACAAACAAACAAACAAAACCAAACCAAAACCACCAAAAAAACACCCCATCAAGACAAACCCAGAGCTCAGGATTTGAAAAATACTTGAAAGCTTTCTGCCTGAGGGCATGAATCTGTGCCTAATTAATGAGGAAAATTTTCCTAGGTACAAATTATTCTCTAACACTTTTGTTTTGCATTTTCTTCTATTGTCATCATTTGCATCCTATTCTGGATGCCCCATGGGCATAAGGGGCAAGCAAACAGTCTAATCTAAAATGGTAGATTACAGCCTTATTTCATCTAAAATCCTTTCCTTTGTTAGTTTCCTAAATAATCTGTATGTTTATCTGCATCTTGGGGCATCCAAGATGGCAATTTGCACACACTGGTTTCTGTATATTCCTGCCTCATGGTGGCCCATACAACCTCAGTGTTCTCAGGGTTATATAAAAATAGCAGGCTCACACAGACGTGGGGTATACATTTCAGGAGGTCACTTTTTGAAGACAGACAATGAATGTTGAATGAGGAATAAACAAACACTTGAGCAAATCAATGCACTGAGGACTTCACAAAAATACGGACAGTAAAACCCCCTAAGCTCCTCCAGGAGGTATTTATAGACAATTTAGGCAGGAGCACTCTTCTGGTTTGTATTCAAGTTCAACAGCAGCATTCCATAAATAGGTTATACAGACAAAAGAAAAGCATAGCTGAAACCTAAAGATAGAAAGCTGTTCTTTCAGAGTTGCAGCTTTATCATTAGCTCAGTTACAGTAAACCTTATTTAGGTGACTTGCAGTGGCAGAGAGGTGACAAAGGCAAACTCCTTGATGTTCAGTGTCTTCAGAGCACTCATATAGGTAACACACTTTAATTCTCTGCTTTCTGCCTTGTTTATTGGACTTTTGAAAACTAGATGCTGTTAAAGATAAAATTACTTCTTTTGCTAGGAAATATCATAAAAACAAGTGCTCCACATTAAGACACAAACCAGCTCCACATTAAGGCACAAATCACACAAGCTCAACAGGGCATAACCGCCTTTCAGTTCCAGCAGCATTAATGTGGCATACAAGAGTTAATTCAATTAACTTCATCTTTGCAAAGAAAATAACTTGTGTTGGCCCAGATACCCATAGAACCTCTGTGGATCAGCGTCAGTGGTCTCATCAAGGCAGGTTGCAATGATAATTATAATACCTTGGTGTCAGCCAGGTGTCCACCAAGCTGCTCCATCACTCAGCTTCCCTCAGTTAGACAGAGGCGACAAAATATGACAAAAATCTTGTGGGTTGAGTTAAAGACAGGGAGACCACTTGGCAATCACTGTCATGGCCACAACAGATTCTGGCAAAATTAATTTCTCCAAGCTCACTGATGAGCTCTGCTTTGGCCAGCACTGGGCCTTCTTGAAGTATCTGGAATTTTCTGACATGAGGACAGCTCCTAGTGTCTTCTCACAGAAACCACCCCTGCAGCTACTCTGCTACCAAAACCGTGCCATGTAAATAAATACATGAAAATCCAGCAGGTCACAGTTGACAAAAAAACCTCCAACTTGCATCAGAAATAATAATCTGAATTATCTGGCTAAATGGCTAGTATGTTTAGTGGGAAGGGTAGAGGGACCCCAGGCATTGAGTTGTATATTTTCCAGAAGGTGTCCTGGACACAGGCTGTGTGAGTGTCAGGCAGGGCCTGGACAGCAGCAAAGTGAAGTGTCAGATGGGTCTGGTGCTGGAGGTAGTTCTCTGGTGTGTGACAGACTTGGAGTTAAGTCCTTAATCTTCCACAAGCGGTCCAGTGTGACCTTAGCAAGCCTTAGTTGTCCGTCTGGAATATAGGATGCACTTCTCTGCTTGATGATGGTGCACTGAGAATTGTTGCATTAAAGGTCAGGCACGTGACACTAAGGTAAAAGGAAACCTAAACATGGAAGACTGAAAATAATAAAGGTAAGAAAGAGTTTGCCTGTACTATATTTCCTCACTATTGCAAGAGAGCAAGATTTGATCTAAGATCTCTTCTAGAAGGAAGTACATAGCAATGAGGATGATTTGCGTTGCAGAGGTGACACTGCAGATGGTGACATGAGACAAAAAGGTGTTATTATCTTGGTGATTTTTCTTCAGATTCAAACTCTTTAAAAAAAGATTTATCCATGCATATATCAGAGTGTTAGAAAAGAAATACAAAAGAATGGAGAATTCTGTAAAACAAATGAATTTCGCTAAGTGATACCAAATAGTGAATAGAGAATAGGATAACTATATGCATGTTTTATTAAAGTAGATTGGCAGCTGAAAAGTAGCCTTTGTTAATAAGATATTGTCTAAAGGTCAATAAAATGTCTTCCACCTGGGAATCCTGAGTGTGCACACTGAAACCAGTGTACCTCTGTACAATAAACAGTGCTGAAAAACACATTAAAATCTGAGATGTGTGGAAAGTCAAAGTGCCTAAACTTTCCTCCCTGATATTCCTTATAGCACATAGGTCCATTTCTCTGCATCATACTCTGTAGAGCTGTAAAACAGCTATAGTGCATGTCCCTCACAGGAACGGTTGAGACGCCAAGTCAAACAGCCACGGACTTTGTGGGGAAAGGCACAGGTTCATATCAGAATAATTTTTCTTTTAGAGCCCTCCTAATTTAAGGCTTCCTACATTTTCTTCCTGAAGGTGAAAACTTGCCTTTCTTTGAGTCAATGGAAGTTTTGCCATGAATTTTAGTGACACCAGGATTGTGGCTTCCATGTATCTGCATTCTTATTCTTCACTGCTCATTCAGATAACACTGAGCACAAACCTTGATATCATAAGCTTCAGGAATGGAAATCAAAGTAAAAGATCCAACAGATACTTTAACTCTACCTTATAGATCAGCCACTGACCCTTGGATATGACACAGTACCTGAGGGAAAACCAGATGCAAGTAGCAGCAGCTGCCCCTGAGCTGCCCTTACTAAGGTGGGCTGGAAGAAGGCTGAGCTGCAAACATCCTGACTCTTACCCACAGCTGCCTTCAATCCTGATACTCCCCCTTCTGCTGCAGTCTTGATCTAATTAAACTGTCATCACACTGTTAAAGTAATGCTTCCTGGGCATTTTATGGAGCTTGGATGAAGTGGAAAAGGGGAAAATGAAGGATTCATTGAGTCCATGACACAAGGAATCAACACAAGACGTGTTGGTATCTAATCCTCCCATAAAGTTAAAATAGATTCAGAATGAGATAAGGGAGGGAGGGAGGGGAAAAAAAAGAATGTTTTTCATGATGAGTTAATTGCCTGACCTGTTTTCATAGCGGGTCACGGTCAAGCTTGAAATCATGGCTTTGAATGTTTTTGTGCTTAACAAGGAAGAATTGTATCAGCTCACAGAGAGAGGAGCTGTGAGCTTTGGTCCCAGCAGTGCCGCAGGGGCTGTTTACCTTGTGGGGCACCAGGACTGAGAGATTTTTCCTGGGAGAGATGAGTGCACAGAGGAAGCATGGCAGTGCTCACTTCCCAGGCTCTCCTGTACCTCTGCCACTGCAAAGGATATACACTAAGACAGTTTGCTTCCATGATTCCAGAAGGAATCCATAAGAATACTGAGATTTTACATTTTCTCTCCTTGACTGCATTGCTTTCCCCCCTGCTACCTGTAATTTCCCTATTTGTTTCTGTCCTTCTGCAAAGAATTTGTGTGCAAACACCTCACAGTCAGCCAAAACCTAAACGACATGATTTAGTTTTTTCCTACCCCAGTGGCTTCTTTTACGTTTTTAGGGTTTATGTTTGCTTGTTTATTTGTTTTTTGGTTTGTTCTCTCTGTGTGTGTAGGTGGTGTGTTTTTGGATGTTGTTTTTTGGTTTGGAGTTTTTTTAAGATTTCAAGGATTCAAGCTGTTTCCAGTACTTAGTGTATCGGTTCCAAGAGCCAGTTCTCAGCACTCAATAACTCCACATCTTTTATTTTCAGTTGTGGCCTCCAGTTCATTTCAGCACACCACACATATTTGTACTATGTGTTAGTATGGTAGGAAGGACACAGCAGGCGCATGGCAAAAAACAAGGCTTGAAACTGCATTTTTCACAAAGCTGTTTTCAGGATCCCGAGGGCTTTCTAATTGTGCAGGTAGCAAATATCTGCCATTACACTCCATGCAATTTGCTTATGTCTGCTAAAGGCCCAGCATCTCCTGAAGGAAGTGGGGAGCCTGATGATAATTAGCCCTCTAGTTTGTGTTTTGAGTGTAGCAAAACTCCCTGTTGCAAAACTGGCTTTCCTCTGCTGCATCTCTGGTACCGGACACAACTGGAACCCCATGGCAGTAAAACACATGCAGGACAGGAGAAATGACCAACTCCTGTGAATTATAAGGATAGGGCTCCACTGTGCATGTAACATGATATGCCCTGAATAACACCTTGTCCATATGCCATGGATGAAGAGAAGTTTCTGAAAGATCGTCACACATCTTCAGAGCCTGGGTTGAGCCAGTGGCTGCTGCTCTGACTGCTATGATGGTATTGGGGTTTTTTACATTTCAGATCATCATGAATAACAGTTTATTTTCTAGGTGGTAGCTCCATGGAGGTTTTAAACATGCAAAACACCATAGCTGAAGGAGTCGAGGGTGCTCACACAAGTGTCTCACCCGATATCACACTTGCAATGACACAGGCTTGAAATGGCTGCAAATAAAAGCACCGGGAGAGAAGGACTATGGAAAAGCAGACCCACTCCCATTCATGGCAACAAAGGTATTTGCTGCCAGATACTTCTGTAGGAGCCGAAGCGATCCCTTGCGGATCAAACATGACACATCTTTAGGGAATTCTGAAGGCACGCGTGTGTTCGCTTTCAGCCCCGGCGCGGTGGTGGCGGCCGAGCCGTCACAATAAGCTGCCCGTTGTTCGCCACCACTCAATCATCAGAGCCACCTGAGGTGCCTGTGTGCAGCCTTTTAGTTCTCACTGCTGCGATGTCGTGTTACTTAAAAGAAAGCTGCTGAAGGGAATATGACTGCCAGAAGAATAGCACGCTCTTGCTTCCATTCCAATTACCACAGCACACACACGCACACAAAAATATTGTATTAAGAAAAGCAAGAATTAAAAACCTAATAATATGAAGAACAAGCTGGAACATATCCAACAAAAATTTCTCTGTCAGAAGATAAGGCTTAGCTAAAATCAGAATACACTTGGAAACGTGTCAATCCTGATAATATTTTTCTCAGAGGCTGGTTAACTCTCTGGTAATTGTTGAAATTGAAATAGCATGGATTTTTTTCTATGCTCTGTTCCTATTGATTTCAAAAGTTGATTCAGCCTGTGTAACTTGTTTTATGAGCATGCCTCTCGTATGAAATGCTCCTGGATTACTGTTGTTGGACACAAATACAAACATAGCCTACTTCCCTATATGCTCTTTCATTAATTATTCTGGTCCACTGCTTTGCACCTTGTATACGTATTTAGGCTGGAACAGAACAAATTAGTAGTAACAAACAGATCACTCTGAAATTAGAGAGGAGCAAATCAGAGCAGAGCCTGCTCCCTGGAAACTGACCAAAAGATACTTTAACCTAATAGTAAGTTTTAAACTTTTGTTCTATATTTGTAATGGGTGTGACTCTTAATTGCACCTTTTCTCTTTTTCTGTCACTCAGAGAAAAAGGGGCTATTTGAAAAACTTAAAAAAATATTCCTTCCTTGCTGCTTCAAATAAATGAAAGTGTAAACTTTTGGCATGAGTGTTCTTTATGGTAATTTTTTAAAAGAATTAAAGCCATGAAAATGATGCAGAGACAAAAAAATATTTGACTCATTCAATGTCTTTGAATAAGATGTGGTGTAGTTTTTCAGTTCACTGTGACATGAACATTTTATGGAGAAGTGTGGTCTTTATTTAGCCAAAAGTCGCAAAAAAAAGCCATGTTGAAGTCAGACATTGACTAAATACAAGAGCACTGATGATTTTGGTGTTACTGTAACAGGAGGGGATTTGTGTTGATGCAGCCAGATTGCTCTACAGGAAAATCTGATCCTATCTTTAATGTTCCTATTTAGTAAACACATGAAGTAATATTCTGAATATGCATCAAATGGTTTTATAACCTTTTATAAACTAACTAGAAAATAAGCACTACTTGGAATTAGGCAGTCATAACTAAGCTGGTAAAAGGCAGGTATGCACTAATTGTAACCAGAAAATTGATGTGTTGTCTTCCAACACTGAGATTTTTCCTTCTGTTGCACTTTGGACTTGTCTGGCCTGCGCAGTGCCAGCTATCAGCACCAATCCCACCTTGAGTGAGGAAACCCAACCTCCAAGCAGAAAAGCTTCCCGTTTCCAAGTCACACCAGGGCCTTGATACAGCACATCCCTGGGCCAATTCACAGGACTAAATAGAACAGAGTGGAAATAGTCCTTAGCAGCAGAATTAAGCATGTTCTAGCTGCTCAAGAAGCCTTGCACACTGCTTGCTATTGAGGGGAATTTGGATGCCGTCCAGGGAATCACCCCCAAATTTGTCAAAGGGTAATTATTACTAAACCCTATTTATAGTAATAATTATATATGATTAATGGCTACACACTAATTGCCTGATAATTAATCGAAATAATAGATATTAATTATTCTATATTATTTAAATAAATTATTATATAGGATTTAAAGAGGCAAGTATCAAGAAAATATTTTAAAACCCTGGACACCAGCAGCCCACTTCTGTCTGTCTGGCTTCATTGGCAGGACCTGGCTATCCAAAGGCCGTTTTCTTCCTGGGGATTGCTTGTGCATGGCTCAGTGGCACACTAACCCGCGCTGACCCACCGGTGGGACTGGGGAGAAGCGCTTGAGGATTGCCCGTGCTGGGGAAGCCTTTCTGCGAGCCTCTGCTCAAGTGTGGTGTCCACAGTGCTCCCTTTGCTCCCTCTACTGGACAAAGCCTTGGAGCGTCTGGAAATCATCGCGGAGTCCAAACTTGGCCTCACGGCCGAGACTAAAAGCACACGCTAAAACGCCTTCCTTTAAATTCAAAGGGAAGTTTGCCGAAACGTTTCTGGGGAGGAGAGAGAAAATTGCCTGCTACCAGCAGACACACGGGTAAAGGAAACTGCTCTGGAGCTCTCAACTAGCAGGAAAGGGAGAGCCTCCAGGAACAGCTGCTGCTCAGATTCTGTTTCCACGGCTCTAGGGGTAGCTTTAAGTATTTCTGCTATCCTCATTAGCAGGAGTATGCAAAACACAGCCTACTCTTTCTTTGCAGGGGATGTAATAGAATTTAGGCAGAAAAACTACCTGGAACACTTGGAAAAAAAAAAAAAAAAAGGATGGACGGGGAAATGGAGAAGGGTCCCTCACTTCCCTGTCAAATTCCTTCCCAAGCTGCAGCTGACAACAGGACTCAGAAATTTGCTTTTGAAAAGCACAGCTGTAACCTGCATGGCAACATTAGGGAGAAGGGTAAGATGATAAAGGTGATCTGCCTTAAAAATGAATGCAAATGAAGTAAGATGGTAGGTAGGGAGCCACTTGAATTCTTTCTAGATTGTTATGATATAAACAGTACTCCTTTGAATAAAAATAATGCTTTAAATTGTCTCATAACCTGGTGTATAATTAATCTTTGCAGCAACCCTGCTAAATGGGGAGCTGTTACCAGTCCAGGTCTGCAGAAGAAAAAACTGAGGCAGGAATATTGAGAAGTTGGTGCTGTGATTTGTGATTTCAGACATCCTCATCTGCTGCCACCTTTCAATAAAAGCAGGTGATGACTGATTGTGTCTCTCTATTTATGAGGGCTACAGTGTTTGCCAAAGTGCTAAGACCACACGGTAGTGAGTGCCCTTTGTACAGCAGTTTAGGACGTGGCATTATTACAAAGACTCACTGCCCTTTAAAACAAGACAGCTAAGAGGTAGCACTAAAACAATGCCAACAGTTGTAAGTGGAAGTCAAAGTCTCAGAGCCTCCCTGTAACCCATGTCCCTGCTCAAGCATTGCAGCCCATCTGTTCCATCAACCACATGTTAATGGGAGACATACTGTGCCTGGGAAAACCAGGACACAGTAAGGACAAGTTGACATTTCCAATTCAGAATTTTCTCTCTGATTTTTAAGATGTCTTTGGTACCTTGGTAATCTTGAAGTTAGACAGGGACTATCACAAATGCTTTCCTCATTTTCCAATCCAGTTTAACCACAAATATTGCAGTGTTTCATTTTGGGTCTGTAAGCTGTCTGGTGTGTACAAGGCTTAAACTGGGTGATTTTTGAGTCAAAATCTTATCCCCACAAATACCTTCTGTGGGACAGCAGACCAGAAGACTCACACTAATCTGTGTATTCAAGCCTCCCTTTCAGAGGAAGGGACACAGAAGAATTGTGGGCTCACTGGGGGCCACTGGAACTTCGATAAGACCCAATTCTGACCCTGCAGCTGTGCCCCTTCACATCCACCCTGCTCTCTTTATATAGTCAGAGTCCATCCAAGATCCTATTTTAATAATTATAGACAGAAGATACAGAGGCTATTATTGCCTCTACTACAACCACAATGGAGACTCAAATAATGCAATCAAAACCACTGTCTGAAGTGAAATGGATGCACTGAGGAGGAGAGCTGGTGTAGGGGCAGGAGGGTGGGCAGAAATAGGAACAGCAAAAAAATGCCGTGAGTCTTGACAGCGAAATGAGAATGTCACTGAAGTGGGAGAGGCTGAGATGGCTGATAGATGCAAGGGGGTGGAGAGGGGTGCATTCTCCTGGAGCCTCCCACCTGGGTACATTCCCCATCCCACTGAAGAGCGTAGCCACTGCCCCTCTCAGAGCCACCATCAGGTTTATCCCTCATCACCCCGTGGCTGTGCCTAGTCTGTCTGGTGGGTTTTGCAGCCTAATTGCAGGCTTTTTTGCAGGACAAAAATCTGTTTCAAAAGCAGGACCCAGTCCTAAGCTCTCCCATAAGGGGGGTGGGATGCAGATGCCCACTCTCCCTCATGACTTGAAAATGCTGCTCCTTGAGTCCTCAGGGGCACAGGGAGGCTTCCTCTAAAGGCCTCTCCCTGGAACTGATCATGATATAGAACGGCTCTCCTTCATTGCTCTTCTCCCATTTAACTGAACTTCCCTAATCTCGCTACACAAGGGAAAAAAGAAGTAATCTCTTTAATCATTGTGATGGTTGTGGCACAGTGTGATTATAAGGCAGGATATGGATGTCACAGATATTGTAGGAGACCTACATATATCTTGTGAACAAGATGACACCAATAAAATTTATAAGCATGAAAATCCTGTCTCTGAAAGCCTCACTCTCACCTTCCAATAATTCAGTGGAACTCCAGGCTGTGTGTGTAGTAGCGATTATAGAGTAAAGGCTTTGTACCACAGGAGTGGGTGAAGACAGAAGCTGTACAGACAGTTAAACATGCCTGGACAATCTCCTTGAGAGATCCAGTTTGTGATTTAGTTGATTTACAAGAAACTGGAGACAGCCCATGGTAGTGATTTGCAAGATTTTTAGAAGATTGATAAAGCTACAGTATTCTGGGCTATTGAACACAGCAGCAGTTTTTGTCTCAGACAGAGGATTACAAGTAGGTTTTAATGAGTTGTTTAAACATTTCAGTGTTTTATTCTTTTTATGCACATAATTAAACGAGAAAATAAAGGACAAATACAAAGTGATCTTAAAAATAAAGAAACAATATGAAAGGGAAAGTAAATTATTGAGGAAGAAATTATACAGCAAAAATAATGGCTAGAACAAAGTGATTCCCATACAACAGATAAATTATCTGGTGTATTTCATCTCTTTGTACTTGCAGACTATCTGTGAGTAGATCATGACTTCTTCAGAGCTAATAACACTTAGAGCTCCACTAATGAATTACTGATCACCTTCTAAGCTTCATAACTTGACCTCTTTTTTCTCTCTCTCTCTTTTTTTTTTCTCTGTGCATGGAAATATTTTGCTCTTTCAACTGTAACCCAAGAGAGCCCCAAGACTCACTGCAACAATTTCCTGCATCCTGTAAGCATCTGCTGTAATGTCTGTCGGCATGAAGTTGCCAAAGCCTTGTCTAATGCTTCTGCATCTGAGAGCACTCTGGCATTGGAACCCAAAAAATCACAAGTTGTAAATGGGGCTTTTCACACACTCAGGTTGTTTTTGGTGGCTCCCTCCTGTGCTGTGGCTGTGGTGACTGACAAAGTGTCAGCTCATCCTCAAATCCCCCTTATTAAGACTTTTCCAGTGAAACCACTTACCTCCTTCCACAGGCCCTGTAGAAAATTAAAATTCTGTCACCTGTCAGATTTGCTTAAGAGCGGTCAAAAAGGTCCAGAAATTTTGGAGAGAAAGAGAACACAGATGAATTGCGTGACCGCCTAGCCTTTCTTTCTACAGGAAAGAACAATCATAAAGAAATTATCAAATTATCATTATCATTAACCACTTGCAAAGAAATACTTAAAAGGAAGCGGCTGAAACACAGGCATTACATGAAAATGTTCTCCTCTATCTGGCATGATAATCAAATAAAACTTCCCATAACTTCAGTGGAAGCAAGTTGGCAAGGCAGGCTGAATGTGTCCCTTGGTACAGCACAAGATGCAATTACAGTATGCAGTAAAACTGGTAGAGATGAAAACCAAATATTTTCCTCACCCCAATATTAACTTGAGTACAAAAAGCTGTGGTGTATTTCTGTTCTCTAGATATAATAATTTAAGAAGCTACTGCAAAACATTGTCAAAAAGACATTTTTCCCCAGCTCCACTACAATATTGTAGAACTCTTATTTGGTACATTTCTACAGAGCCATGTGGATTTGTTTTCAGTGATTTATCTCTGTCACCTAAGAAGACAACGCTTTAGCTCCCACTATCATAACAGTCTTGAGCTGTCTTTTTGCCTAATTGGCTACTGATCTTATAACAATTCTTGCTGCCAATTGTGCTCTGCTCCATTGATTTCAATACAGCTTTGCTAGGCTACAGAAGTATGGGTTAATAGGCCCAGCTGCAGGATTAGAGTTTATAGGGCTCTCATATGGAGGCAGTTGAAAAACACCAATTATTTTTCATAGGAATGTTTTTCATCTTAAAAAAATGCCAGTGAAAACAGCCTTCTTTGTTACCGATGAAAAATGAAACTGGAAACAGAAAAGACTGACCAAAGCAATAAAGAAGTGCATTTTCCCCTATCTTGTTTTTCTGTAAGGTCTGTTTCCAAAAAACAGAGTAACAAGAATGATGCCTTTCCACTGAAAGCCCATTTCACACAGAAAGTCTTGTTTTGAGTGAAAAGTTGCCAGTTAGCTTCTCTAAATAAGGCCACAGGACAGCTGTAGGGCACAAAGGATCTGGACCATAGTTAGATTCAGCAATGCAACCAGTAATCCCTTTAGCTCTGCACTTACTAAACCACACTGCAGTGCTACAACTATGGAAAGCCCTTGAGGAAAGCAATAGCTCCTAAAATACCTCTCTCATGTCATGTGAGTCTTTTTTTGGCAGCCTCTCATTAAGACCTGCCCAGGCCCTTTCTTGCTTGGGTTGCAGGTTTGGGAGAGATCATAGTCAATACTTGCTGCAATTTGATTGGAAGACTATCAGGCTCAAAGTAATTCTTTCAGTGACACTCTCAAACCTTTGAGATCAAAGGTGCTGACTGAAGTTGGTTTTCACATCGAGATTACAACATTATTTGATTTCATAGCAGTGTAGTCCCCAGAGAAGACATGAGTTGATTATGCAGTAGTTCCAGGAGTGCCTCAAATCTCCCAGGGAGAGATGGATTCCATAAAACCAATTTTAAAGAAAGGACAATTGACCCTAGTGGCATTTTTTTTATGTTGGTGGTGTGGGGTTT
>VZUA01005159.1:7137-18747 GCA_013401035.1 Horornis vulcanius
TATCCCCTTATTTCTACTCATTAGCTGACATTATGTATTCTGCTAGAGCCTAGTCCCTGTTTCTGTAGTGTGTATTTCCGTTCTTGAAGAAGTCTCACAGCTTGTATTATTTGGAATTCATTTCACTCAGTGAGCCCTCCTAGATTTTCAAAAGTGTTCTGAGCTCTTCCTGTGGGTGAGATGTCTGCAGGTTTAACCTGCTGGTGGATTGCAGTTAGTATGTGAGAATGACAGTCTCTGATCTCTTGTACGTTGAGTTTTAAACATATTGAGGGAAAGTCAGTTTCGTTTTTAAAAAAAACATTTTATTTTGTTTACATCTTATTTGGCCACCAGGACATGGCTCCAGAATCACAGAACCTTTAGGATCAGAAGGAACTGCTGGAGACTGTCTAATCTGACATCCCTGCTGAATGCAGGGTTAGTTACAGTAGGTTNGGGACTTTCATAAAGTGGTGTGATGGGGTCAATGGAAAAATTACAGAAATACTGAGAATACAAAGCATAAGTGGTATGAAAACATTAAAAAAGACTTTCAGTAGTACTCTGTGTATTTCACATCTAAAACCCTGTATATATTAATGGAATCCACACAAATAGGAGAGAGGAGTGTGCAAGCGTATCCCCTTATTTCTACTCATTAGCTGACATTATGTNTTGAGGGAAAGTCAGTTTCGTTTTTAAAAAAAACATTTTATTTTGTTTACATCTTATTTGGCCACCAGGACATGGCTCCAGAATCACAGAACCTTTAGGATCAGAAGGAACTGCTGGAGACTGTCTAATCTGACATCCCTGCTGAATGCAGGGTTAGTTACAGTAGGTTGTTCAGGACTATATTCAGTTTGGTTTTGTATATCTCCACAGATGGAGATTGCACCATCTCTGTGCTGGAATTGCTCCAGTTCATCTATGCTGTGTATCTGTACTGGGGAGTGCAGGGCTGGTCACAGCACCATTGGAAGTGTCATCTCCCTCTGCCTGCTGCCTTGGCCCTGCTAATGCTTCTGGCACTAGCATTTCACTAGTGTTTCAAGGGTGCAGGGTGGTTCAAGTTCAACTCCTTGTCCATCAGCATCCCTCAGCCCTTCTCTCCAGAGCTGCTTTCCTTCCATTTGCCCTGCACAGCCTGTGCTGGTGCATGGGGTTATTTCTCCCCAAATACATAACTTTAAATTTGATTTCCCTGAGCTTCGTGAGGTTTCTGTTTGCTTATCTCTCCCAACTGTTGTGGTCCCTGGGAATGGCAGCAAAGCAACATAGCTGTCTGGTGTACCAGCCACTCCTCCCCAAAATTTATCATCTGCAACCTTGCTGTTGGCACACTCCGTTCCAACTTTCAGTTCATTAATGAAGATGTTAAAGAATGCTGGCCCCAGTATCAACCTCAGGGATCCATTAGTGTTTGTCCTTCAGCCAGGCTTTGTACTGCTGATCACAACCACCATCTGAGCCTGGTGTTTCAACAAGGTTTCAATCTGCTTTATTGTCCACTTGTCTAGTCTATATTTTGCCAGTGTATCTATAAGAGTTATGTGGGACTGTCAAAAGCCTTGATGAAGCAAAGATAAACCACATCCATGACTCTCTTCTCACTCTCTGTACTCATCACTTTGTGATGAGTTGTGGAAGGCTGTCAGGCTGTTCAGGTGTGAGTCCTGATCTGTAAATTTGTGCTGATTCATCACCTTTTGTGTGCTTGGAAATAGCTTCCAGGATTATTTGGTGGACCAGCTTGCTAGGGTTTGAAGTGAGGCCACTTGGCCTGTAGTTTCTCATATCTGCCTCCTTGCCCTTCTGGAAGATGATGCTGTCTTCCAGTCCTCAGCAACCTTTTTCAATCCTGTGACCTTTCAAACATCATTGATCGTGGTCTCACAATGATGTTGGCTGGCTCCCTCAGCACTTGTGGGTGCATCCCTTTTCTGCTGACACCACTTTCCCTGCTCCTGACTTTCTCACTGATTTCAAGAACCTGAGATTTCTGAATGGCAGATCTTGCTGGAAGGACCACAGTATGGAAGGCATTGAGTACCTCAGCCTTATCCATGTTGACTGCTACTATAGAGCCCATTCAGCAGGCCCACACTGCCCCTAATCTTCCTTAAGTTGCTGATATGCCTGTAGAAGCCTTTTACATTGTGTTTTGTGTCTCTCACTGCATTCAGCTTCCGATGGGCTTTGATGTATCAACCTCCATTACTACATACTTGGACAGTGTCTCTGTGTTCTTCCCAGGTCACTTGTCCCTGTCTCTTATTTTTTCCTTTTAGATGAGTTTTGTCTCATCTGTGCAGGAGACCTTTCTGCACATCGGGAGAGACAGAATATTGAGTTTGGAGGAAGTGATCCTTGAACAAAAATCCAACAGCTGCCCCCTCCTTTTCTCCAGAGCTGTACTCCACATGGGTCCTCCAAGCAGGTCCCTGAGGAAACCAAAAGTGCTCTTACCTGAGTAGCAGGGTCTTGTTATTTGTCCTCTCCTTTCTGGATCCTGAACTCCACAACTCATGATTGCCCTCAGCCTTCAGACTCCTTGGCTGGGATAGAGTTATTTTCTGTACCTGTGCAGAAAATGCCCGTTAATTGCCATGTTTTGGATTGGTGACCAAAGTGATGCTGATTACACACCAATATTTTCACTACTGCTGAACAGTGCTAATACACTATCAAGGCCTTCTCTGTTTCTCAGTCTGCTGCAGTGAGGAGGTTGGAGGTGGGCACGAGGCTGGTACAGCTGACTACAACTGACCAAAAAGAGAGTCCATAACATTGTTCTCAGCCCTAAAACTGGGAAAGAGTTGGTTGCTGTTGCTCAGGGATTTAGTTGGGCATTAGTTGGCTGGTGCTAAATGATTGCTTTTGCAATTTCTTTGGTTTTGTTGTTCTCCCTTTCCTTTTCCCCTTCCCATTTTTACCTCAATCTACAATTTTTCTGACTTTTGCTCCTCTTTTAATTCTTTCCTGCAGCACTCTGCAGAGGGTAGTGAATGAGCAGCTGTATGGGGCTGAGATGCCTGTGGGGTTTAAATCACAACACTCCTGACTAGTTGTTCTTTTCATACAAAGATAAAGTCCAGCAGAGCATCTGCCCTTTTTGGCTAGCTTTTGGTTGATCACTTGTATCAGAAAGTCATCATTAATGCACTCCTGAAACATCCTCAATTACTTCAGTTACTTGTGCTTTGCTGTATTGTCCCTCCACCAGATATTGGGGTGGTCAAAGCCTGCATGAGCAGCAATGCCAGTGCATGGGGGACTTCTACAATTGCCTGAAGAAGTCCACAAAAATCCAGTACTTTAAATCAGGTGGTTGGTAGCAGACATTCACTACAGCATTAGCAGTTTTGGTCTAAGCAGTGATTCTGGGCCCATAAGCTGTCAGCTGGCTCATCATTCATCCCTAGTGGACTGTTGTCTGCTCCCTGCAGTGTTCTTGCTTCAAGAGCAACTCCAGCTCCTCACCATCATATCCACCCCTTGCAGAGGCTGTGTGAGTTACCCCACCGTGTTTCATGGTCCCAGTGAGATTGTAGCCCTGCCAGCTGTATGCAGGCCTCCCAAGTCCTTGTGTCTGCACACTGAGCGTTGGTGCACAGGCACCGCAGAGAGGCACTCAGTCATCCTGGCTGCTTGTTGATAGCTTGTTGATGCTACAAAGACCTATCACAAGGCAGAACACACCAGTTATTGAACCTCAGAACATGTCCTTTGATGTGTTTCTGCTGTAATGGAGATGAGCTTAAAGGACGTAGAGGTAGACAAAGAATGCTTACTGCTCTCAGCTCCTGCGATCTGCCTGTTTACTGCTGGTTCCTAGAACAGAAAATTATTTGCTCCCCAGGGAGTCAGCAGTGATCGGTGCAGTATTGAAAAATGTGCTAAAGGTTGGGAGAGGAAAAATGTTCTCTGACTTCTGTAGGGAAATGTCAAGTGAAAGAACTTGAGGGATAGGGTGTTTGGAAGAAATGTGATACTCAAAGGTCAAACGATTGGAAGTAGGTTGAGGCTAGCAGATGTGAAAAGAAAGGTGAATGTATTCAAGGTTAGGAAGATAACAGAACATACAGAAATAATAGTAGGACTGGGAAATGCTAATAATACATAATCCTGCAAATGACAAGAAAAGGAAGAAAGGTCAGAAGAAACCAGTACTTTTAAAAAGTATCTATGCTTCATAAATCACATAAAAATCAACTGCTACATTCTAACTATTCCTTGACTTTGTCCTAGGATGTAGGTTGAAGTGATCTGAAATGGAACCAGAATCATTGTGCTTTCAAGGGCTTGCTTCCCTTTACTTTGCTTCAATGGCTTTCTTTCCTGCATCCCTTGGGTGTGATAATGGCATTCTGTGAATCATAATAGCAGTGCAGAGCTTAATTAATGTTTGCAAAAACACTTAGATCCTCAGATGAAGTGTGCTATGTGCATTTGGTGCAACATATTATTGCCAATAAGCAGAGGCTATTTTTTAATTCCAGCAACAATTATTTGTTGGTGCTTTTTTTTTATCACAAGAGCAACCACATGAGGATGGCCAGGAAGGGTCATGCCAAGGTTCAGTTATCTCACTATCTCAGCTTCAGGACTAGCAGGTGTTTAAGGAACAGATCTGCACAAAGGACAGAGGCTTTATCTGGCAAATGCTCCTGGCTTCTAGAAACAAATTTTTAAAGACTTAGTGATCTGAAGGTTACATCCAATTCTTGCCCCTGAAGGGAATTCTTGTCCCAGCCTTTTCAGTCAATGCTTGGTGAGCCAAGGGATTAACCTTGCATGCTGTCTATAGGGTGTTCTCCCCTGACTGAAAGAGAGAAAACAGAGGAAGAAAATAATATTTTTAGTCTTTTTAGTTGCAAGCAAATCTCCATCCACCAGGATGACAAATGTATTTGAGTCACTAGAGTAAAAATTATGTGATATTTGGTACTTTGACATAACTGCTCATGGACAAGCTCAGCACATGTCCTTTCAGCCCCAGAAAAGGATGATTTATTACTCTAAATTCATCAGAGTCTTTAAAACTACAGGTTCCTGTCTGAGTAGACATATGTTTTTCATTCTTGTGAGTGAGACAACTGGGTTTAGAGGCATTAGTTCATACTAATGAGGTGTTAAAATCCTGCCTTTTATATAAATTAAACTAAAGTTCATCAGCTCTATGTAAGGAATTACTTTGCCTTGCCATTGCCTCACTTTTTCCCTCCCAGCTAACAGATAGTGTTTTATGTACCAACTGGCAGCAGTTTTTGACCTCAAAAATAGAAATATTTGGAAATATAACATACACACATGCACATGTGTGTGTATATATGTATATATATGAACTGGAACCATTTTTATGTTCAGTTGGATTATATTTTTCTTAATTTTCTGATTTGCCAAAATAGATTAATTCTGAATTTAAAAACCTTGCAAAGGGAATTCTCTTTCATTTATATGGGTAAAAATATAACTTCTATGTGAAGTTGTGGAAATATTTGGAGAAGTATGTAATGAAAGGGCCAATAAAAATGTAAATTTTCTCAGCTGTATTTATTATATATTTCACCTGAATCTCTGGCAATGCGGCTGATTTTGATAGCAAGCAGCCGACTAAATATTTTGTAGCATGCTTTAAAAAAATAAATGAATAAACCCATAATATTTGCATTTAATTATCTGCCAGAGAACGTATCTCTTCCATTTCAAATTAGTCAAACAGATATGTTCACCAAAATCTTTTTATCTTAGACCTGGATTTTACTCTAGGTGGCAGAATTGCTCTATCTACAGCACACACAGAACAGATTAAGAAACAAAAAATGGTTAATAATATAGATCTCCCTAGTGTGAGTAATTCCTGTTTCCTAAATCAGCTCCCTTATTTTTCCAATAGTGTCAAATGTATCAGTAAGCAGGTAGAATTCATAAGCTGTGTTTTTTAAAGGGGAAAAAATAATAAAGTGTTTTCCTATATGAAAAGTGCCTGGCTCAATTAGAAGCTGCAGAAATTTTTGTAAAGTATAATTGCTTTGTAATGCCGATACTTGGAGCAACTTTGAGGTAATGTGTATGAACTGCCAAGTGTGTATGGTTTCCTAGGAGGGGTTGAGGCTGGGGGAAGAGCTAATCTTTCCAACAATGCTATGTCAAATTCTTTGCATATGAAGGGATTAAATTGTAACACAAAATGCATGTTAAACAGGGAGATGGGACACTTCAAACACATTTGTAAGGAAGCTGTTCTTTCAAGCTGAAATACATTTGTGTAAATTGCTCTGTGCATTGCTCTAATGGTTACCTAGATAAACGCTGACAAAAGCTCCACCTTAGATCCTCTAATTCCATGAATTTTGAAACATTGGATATAATTTCTTTGTTGGCCATTGTAATATATTTTGAGCATAATTTCTTGTGTCCTCCTGACACTGTTTCTGAGCTTTAGATTATAGGAGGAAAAAAGGGAGGTAGTGAAAGCCTTCAGGAGGAGAGAAGTTTAAATTAGACTCTTTAGGTGAGACATTTCAAATCTAGAAGACCTTTCTGGAGCTGTGGAGGGTGTAGAGAATTCCAAGGATGCTCATGTTCTTCCTTTTCCCCAGCTTTAATGACGCTACTTCTTCTGTTCAGTACGTGTTTTCATTGCCCATGTTGTTAGGCTTCCTCTCCACCCATGGCGAGTTTGTTATTGCTACTCTTAAATGAAAACTAGAAAAAAATCTTCTCAGTGCTTACCATTTGATCTGGATATTGTAGCAGGGTTGGTGTCGTGGGAGTTAAAACACTATTTTGTAGTGCTACTGCCAAGACTGATGTTGCCCATCTTTGCAAGGTGGGCACAAGATGTAAATATTAAAGTCAGGGGGAAAGAAAATGTATTCTTTCTTTCAAAGTTATGCTATGTTTTACCAAAAACTTTCTACATTTTCAGTGGTTTAAATGAAGTGTAAAGCAATTATAGCATTGGCTTGCAGGCCTCTTCTTGAAGTTGGATAAAGTGTAATTTTATTTTTTTTCTCCTTCTCATAGTAGAATTGTTGACTACATGCTTGTCTTTGGTTTGTGGACCATCTATGCTTTTTTTCCTTTTCTTTGATTGGCTTGTTGCAGTATAATCTGCTTTGTGTTTTGATTTGAAGGCACCCTTTAGTCATGCTGAGTGTAACTTTTCTTCCTGGAGGATCCATTGAAATAAAATGGAGCTGCTTTGTAAATGCAGGGAATACAAGTTCTCTGCAAGAGTATGAATGCAGTCTTTGCCTGAGTACACCAGAAGCAAGAATAGAAGGTGGAAGGCTCCCATGGCGATTTATCCCTGGATATTTTTGAAGTGTATTTTTTTCTTGATTTCACTTCAATCAGCAATCTGTATGACTATGCAGGAGTATGTAGAGGTATGTAAAACTAACGGATAGTGTGGGGAACATGGGAACACTTATTTCTGTAAGATTATCTGGTCAAGGACCTTGTCAAATGTGATGAAAAGGGGGAAGCAATAAGTGAAACACAGAGACAGACCTAGCAGAAAACACAAAGGGACAAAGACAAGAAGCAAAGTGTCACTTTAAAACTGATAGGGTTGTAAACCTGAGGGTCCAGGATGTTGCAAAGGGTTGTTGGTTCTGCCCAAACTGGTGGGGGAATGTGCACGGCAAGGGAGTGAAAACAGAACAATGTGGCTATAGACAGAAGGGGATTAAAAAGGTGTTGGTCACCTGCAAAAAAAAGCTGGTCAGAATGTTTGCCTGACTGAACCCTATACTGATGACAGTCTGCCTGATTTCTGATCAGATCGTGTCTTAAAGATTCTCTGTAAAACCCCTGCATGGGAGTGCTGCAAAGACCAGGTGCCAGTTACTGGGGTGCTCTGTGAGTGGATTTGGAGCAGCTAGGGTCAGAGTGGGGGTGTGGGCTCTGCTGGCCTGTGATGTCACCCACTGGAGCTGGTGGCATCTGTGTGGCACCCATGGGAGTGGGTGGGGAGGCCTCGTCCCCACCACTGTGGCAGGAGCAGCAAGTGGGGCTCAGTGCCCACAGCTGGAGGGGAGGGAGGGTCAGAGCCTATGTGCCTGGCACTTGCCACTGCTGTTGGTGTGTGTCCCCCCCAGAGCAGGTGTGCCTGGCTGTGTTCATTGCAAGCCCCACGCAGTACCAGCTGCCCAGGAGGGGACCTGTGGGGAGGGCTGGAGGGCCAGGATGCTGGCAGGGATGTTGGGTGGACAGAGAGGATGTGCTGGCACCTGGGGGATGCACAAAGCCATGTATGCTCTCACCAGTGACCTCCTGTCTCTGCCACCTGGAGAGGAGGAGGGCACTTGGCTGTCTGGTTTCTGTTTTGTGAAGGTGTTGAAGGCAGCACCTTCTCTGTGGCAGCCTGTGTGACAGGCTGTGTCAGCATCTGGATGTGTGTGCAGCTTTGCCAGTGGCTGAACCTGCAACTGGAAAAGAAGCAGCCACATCTTTGGGGCTGAGCATAGACTTGAGTTCCCATGCACTGGGCTGGGCCCCAGGGACCAGGACAGAGTCCTGCGCTGGAGATGCTGGAGGTGGCTGTTGCTCCCAACAACCCTTAACAAAGCTTTTTTGCTAAAGGGAAAATTAGGAGAACCATCCTGATAAGGGGTTTCCTGCCTTTTTATTTTTTAACTGTGAAAAAGTATGTATAAATAACTAAAGATTTTAATGTAAAAGTTTCAGGAAAATATGAATATTTGAATTTATGAAAAATCCATCATTCAGCTTGGCTCAAAGGCTCCTAAATATTTTTGAACAGGAATGAAACAATGCTGTGCCTATTTCTGAGCTTCATCTTTATTTATGTATAAATCCTCAAAGCTTATAAGTTTAGCATCTCTATAGACTATAAAAGCAGCATTTTATTGACTAAAACTTGTATGAGTTTGCTCTCTTACTGCTTCTAAAAAAACAAATCAACCCCATTACTAAATAAAATTGAAGACTGCCTTCAATTGTGTGATTTGTTTGTAGGAAATCTGTTGTATTAACTTCTCAAAACTTTCCAAAATTTGTGATATATATTTTCAGGAATATTTTGACTCTTGGGGGATTTTGGCACTCTGCATGCTAACTAGTGCTACTGCAAAGCAACCATTTATCATTAGGGAGTCTTGAAGGTCTTCAGCACTAATGCTGCTATGCACTGCTTGATATGACAAGACTAGTCTTTCTATAGATTACTCATGCCTTGTTGTCAATGGGAAAGGTCATACAAAACTGAATTTTTCCCAGTGTAATCATATTTCTTAGTTTGTAGTTTCTTAAATTTAAACAAAATGCTTTCTCCTTGCTATAGGAGCATTGAACTAATCCTCCTTAGGCAGTAACTGCAATGCTTGTGCTGTTCTATTTTGGGAGAATAGGTTTATATTATCACCTCTCTATAAAACTATTCAGAGGTCACCTTTTGTGACATCATTTTTCTTCTACTTGCTCTGGTCACCGTGAGGAGATTCTGTTCTCTGTGAAGCAGGAAGCTCTATGCTAATATTGTTTAATGTGCTTTCCGCAGGGGTTTGCTATCAAGTAACATAAAGTGATGTTCAGGAGGTGAGGGTTACTACCTTTGTAGCTGTTCCCTGTACAAGAGGAATGTCATACTCTTACATGTTTTTAATGTTAATGAAGCTATCTTACAAAAGGATTTTTGCTGTGTTTTATGAAGCTATTGTACAAAGGGGTTTTGATTGTGTTTTATGAAGCTATCATACAGAAGGTTTTTGACTTTGTATTTTCTCCTGGTGAAAGCATAAATGAAACCTTAACACCCACCACTTTACCAAGTACTGTGCACAATTTTATTTATGTGAGCTGCAAACAGTGTTGGTATCTATTCCACCCTTATTAACATAGCGTTAGGTAAAAGTGTCTTAGCTTCTCTCTGAGCTGTTAGTTTGTGCTCTTTGACCCTTATGTCAATGTTCCCCTCATTTTCCTCCAGCAATATAATTTCAGTATTTCACTACTCAAACAGTGATTGAAAAGATTTGCCTGCCTTCTTGAAACCAATGTGCTATGCTGGTGACTGCCCACCTCAGTGAGCTGCTGTGCTGCAGCAGAGCCCATCAGGGAAAATCCTGTGCAGGGAGGGGTGTTGCCAGAAGATAAAGCTGGCTGCCTGGTGGGGCTGCTGTAGTTTCACTGACAAAATCTGTAGACAACTTAGTAGTAAATATTTGCTCAAATATTTTGCCTTTTAATCAAAAGACAGAAGTCAGTTTTCAGAGGGTTTTTTTTAATTATTATCCTCAGTTTGGAGCTTTTCTCTGTGGAAAACACATTTTAACAGAAGCACAAGCCATTTTAGGGAATGGTTGTGACTTTGTGTGTGTTTGACCTGCAAAAGAGAGGTGTGAGAAATCTGTGATTGCATAATGAAGCAAAACTATGATTTATAGATTTTAGACCTAAAAAGAGCCCTGACAGGCAGAAAAAATAATTTGAAGTTGAGTAGTTTTCAAAATGTTATCTGAAGGTATATAGTCTATGTTGTATCTCAAATCCAGTTATTAAAAGGGAATAGTACAACACAGTAAATGATGAAAATGAAGTAAATGCTGGCCACCCCCTGCATTAATAGGGGTTGATCATAATAAAGATAAATATTTTGGAATGAAAAGGTGTTTCAATGGAGTTTGATGCGTGCTGGAACATTGCTTAGGTACTAATTGTAATATTTCATCACTGTTGCAATACCTAAAATGTGTCCCTAGCTGAAGTTACCTTATATCCTTACCTTTAAAATGTGGTGTTTATGAGATATAATTCTCCTTTTATTGTGAAGGAGGAGGGAGACTGGACTTTTTCCTGCAGCCACTGGCAATCTGACAAGTCTTTTCTGCATTTGAGCATCCTGAGAATCAGATGGTGGTTCTGCTAGCACTGCCTGTCCTCCTATACAGTGGAGATATTGCCTACACCCAAATGCCTGGCTTGCCTGTGTATTTTTGGCCTGAAGTGTTTTTCACTATCTGGAAGAAAAGGAAACAGCTTATGTCATTATGTGCATTTTAAGGCATAGTTTTGTTTAATGGGAAGTGCAGATAGAGTTTGTCATGTTACAAGGATATATCTTAGCAATTTACAACTTTTGTAAGGAAGGTAAGCTGAGAAAACCAGCTTCCAGGACCAATAATGAACAGAATCTTAGGGGATAACTGATTTATTCTTATCCTCATAAGAGGGAGGGATGCCAAGGGATTTGCTTTGGTAGTGATCCTTAGTAGTGATGCACAGTGCTAGCTGTGATTCCTTGCCTTGTTGAAAGAGGTCATCTTACTCAGCCTAGGCACAGTAAGGTGACAGGTTTTTGGAAGAGGAGGAATAACCTTGCAGCTAATAAAGATTCAACCTTCTTCTTCAAAATTCATGCAGATGCATCATTCATCTTTTGTCAGAGAATGATGGTTACTAGAACATTATTAATGATTAAAAATGGCAAAGTTGAGATTAGATAGGTGGCACATACTGGAAACTGAAGGATCATGAAGGATTATTGTGTCAACAGAGGATTGGAGATCCTTGAACAAAGTGGATCCATTCCATTTATAGGCTGGATTTTCAAGGAGTTATGGATTTTTTATTTAGTCGGTTTTTTTTTTTTTTTTT
>VZUA01005165.1:0-17647 GCA_013401035.1 Horornis vulcanius
ATCCCCACAACAAGAGCATTAGAATCTATCACAAAATGAATTCAATGATGCTGACTACAAACAACACAAGCAGGTTCTTTATTTTGCTAACTAAAATGGGAAGTTGAAAGGGTAAAAATTTAATTATTTTCCATGCAAAGTATGAATTCCTGCACATCATTAGTATTTTACTGCTATGTTACTTGAAAAATCCTGTAATGATGCAGAGATAAATGGTAAGAGCATGCTGGCTGATGAGCATACAAAGAACTAATGTTCTGAGAGATATAGGGCTTGGGCATGTGGAATTTGTGTGTAAGTCCATTTGGTGGAAAAAAGCCCATCTTCACCACAAAGCCATTTTACCTTTGCCAGATGCAGAAGCAGTTGAATGATTTGTGTGATATAGTCAGAATATTCTACGATAGAAATGAGGTATTGATTCAAGGAGATTTTAATTTAGATTAGTTCACTTAAAATGAGTAATAAATTAAAATGAACTCTACAGAGCTCATGCTCAGAATGAATTCTCTTGCCACCTCACTGAAACCTTAGGTGAAGAATAGTTCTAGTTAAAACCCTAGCCCAAATCATCAATTTTAAATAAGAATTGTAAAAATAATTTGGACAAGAAAATGGCAAATGTGATATCTGATTTGAATTCTAGGGAAAGGAAAAATGTGAAAAATTATTTTCCTAAAACAAATCAGAAGGAAAGATGTTAGTAATTTCAATACTATGCTTTAATGTTAACAGCTCCTCATGTATCAAATGCTGCATTAATATTTGATAAAAACTTGAGTATTGCTACTAGTATTTCTTTCCAATAATACTTTTTTTTCTCTTCATCTTGACCATTCTGGATAGGATTTTTTTGAGTTATTCTGATACTGAAGCCTTTTACAGTAACTGACTATTCTGTTTGCTAAGATGTCTTGTGCTGATTTAACCTATTTTGCTTTGCATATTGTTTATCCATACATGTTTACAATGGGCATACCCACCACCCACACTCAGCCTGTTAATGTATATAAACATATGTTCACACACTTCAGTATATGATTTTTTTCTTGACTCTTTTTTAAAATCTCTGGTTCCCTCCCCAGTTTCTTATTATATTTCTGATTATTTTTTTATATTCATTTCCCTGTATGTTGCTGAATTTATTTTCTACATTTCTTGAATTGGAGATACAAGCTCTAAAATAGATAACAGAACAAAAATGTGATGTATTTTACTTCTCTTTTTTCTGTGATGTTATCTTGCTCTTTAATCTCCATCTTATTTATTTTAAAGGATTTTGTTTTTGTTGTTGGCATTGCTAATAATAAGCTTTCCTCTTATAACTGATGGTCTTTGTCTCACTGTCATGTTTCACTAAATACCATGCAGCCTCTTACCCACTCCCCTCACAGTGGGATGGAGGAGAGAATCAGAAGGGTAAAGTGAAAAACCTCATAGTTTGGAACAAAGACAATTTAACAGATACAGCAAAAGAAAACCAAGGAATTCATTCACTACTTCTCATGGGCAGGCAGGTATTCAGCCAACTCCAGGATAGCAGGGGTCCCACAAATGTAACAGTGACTTGGGAAGAACAACACTATCATGCTGAATGTCTCACCCAAGGAGGACTCACTCCAGGGATGGGGCATTGACAACTTTTCTTAGCAATGTATTCCAGTGCTTCAGCACCCTCATGGTAAAGAATTTTTTCCTAACAGCTCATCTAAATCTGCCTTTGTTCAGTTTAAAACCTGCGCCTAGTCCTGCAGTCCCCTGTCTGCCCACACAAAAAGTCCATCTTCTTTTTATAAGCCCCCCTTAGGTACCATAAGGCTGCAATGAGGTCTTGCCAAAGCCTTTTCTTCTCCAGGCTGAACAATCCCAGCTGTCCTGAGCTTGCACCCAGAGGTTCTCCATCCATCTGAGTATCATTATTGCCACATTCATGTGACTTGTGTCCAGGTATTGTGGAGNTGAGCTTGCACCCAGAGGTTCTCCATCCATCTGAGTATGTTTGTGGCCACATTCATGTGACTTGTGTCCAGGTATTGTGGAGACCAATAATTGCAGAAAGTAATAAGGTTTCCCGTGAGCCTTATCATAATGTCTGTGTAAGAAAATATACAAATTCCAGTGCCCATGGCACGGCTGCTTTGGATTTTGGCTGCCTGTATGTGGTCACCCTGAGCTACCAGCTCCTCTCTGCTTATGGAGCTGCCCTGCTCTTGCTGCCTCCTGAAAATGGGACTAGAAGGTGATTGACATTAAAACATTTCTGATTTCACTTACAGTTCCACACACAAGCACCAGGATTTACATATGCTGGTGGTCTGTCTGGCATCAAAGATCTGGGTGGTCTGTCCAGGGTTCCCAGTGGAGGACAGGATACCATCTACTGAGTCCTCATCTTGTCTCCTGGTTTGGGAGCCATGTGCTGACTTCTCATGTGCCTTTCTGTACTCCTTTGGGCCTGATGTTCCTTTGTGTGTCCACTTCACTTCCTCTATGAGTTGTCAGGATTTACTGCACACTAGGGTTGTGATGAGCTGCTGATCTCCAGGTGTCTTCAAACATGATTGGGCATTTCCATTCATTCCTCATTCACACCAGTCACAACATTCCTGTTACTTTTCTCCACACATTCAGCACATGGTTTTTTTATGCATTGAACAGTTCTAGTGGTGGTCAAATCTAAAAATGTATCAGGGTGCCTCTTCTCTTCCCAAGGGAATAAATCAAATGGCACTAGCAAATTTTAGACACTTTAATTTAAGAAGAGATACATTTCCAGAAGCGGAGATAAAGGGAAAATTAATAAATTTTCTTCATGTCACAGAATAAATTCAGGTCTAGACTTAAAATTGATTGTATTTAACAACAGAAAAATACCATCTTTACTGCTTGACTCAAAGGCTAACAAGTATTCTGGATGGGGAAGAAAAAAGCAACTAGGTCTTTGCTAGCAGTTTCTGTGTTGCTGTAAACCAGCAGCATTACAAAAAAAAAAGGCATTTAGAAATGGGCATCCATTTTCAACAACATATTTAATTGGATCCAGTACAAATAGGCCCTTTTGTCACCCTCATGTGCCTGTAGCTTCTGCACTGAGTGAGAGGATCCTAAACTTGTTTAATGCTCTCAGTCAAATGATCATTTGTGTCATTTCTAGAGAATGTCATGTTTCCCTGAGGAGTTTGTGACCACACAGGTAAATTAAATGTGTCCAGGCCTATTCGCCAATACTGAGGCCAACTGGTATGCTGTCACCTGCACTCATCAGTCCCAAGACAGGTTGGCCATGTGCAGATTTCCCATGGGAAATCTGCTTGGCTGTGCCAACTTTTGAACCCTGCCTGGGAAAATTTAGAAGGGAGCTAACTGGGTTTGGGCAAAATCATGCCAGAGACTGGTTCTAAGAGCTTGCCTCTATAAATGAGTGGGTTATCATTCTAACAACCTTTGGCACAGTCTCATTTAGCAGTACAGGCATTGTCATTGTGGACTCAGTTCTTTGAAAAAATAAACATATCTCAGCATTTAGTGTCAGAGAAGGGAGAAGAGATGCACTGCACTGTGTCCAGACGTGTTGTGGCTAGATAGTTTTTCTTCTTTTCCTTCTCCATGTCTGCTTTAGTGGTATTATCTCCAGGGTGGATATAACACTATTTAATCTTCCTTCTAACTTTCTTCCAGGAGATTACATAGTTATTATTTAGGTAGTAATTAGATTTTCTCTAACATAAAATGAAATCCAATGTTAGTAGATATTACTTTAATTTTAATAAAAAAGTATTTCTATTTCATAGACAGAATGAGCTAATTAGTAGATAGGATTGTAAAGTCAATACCTTTGAGCCCCTTCCTCAGATTTGATTAAATATTAATTGTAGAACTGTCATTTGCACATGAAAATAAATAGCATGTTTTATAAAACAAAAAAAAAATAGTATGTTTTATAAAACATAAGCTTTTCTTAGTTTTTTGCCACTTCTTTCCCTTCCAGCCCGATTCTTAGCTGAAGGCAGTTATCTCCATTCTACTGCCTTCATCATTTAGAAGAGAAACAAGTGGATCTGAGATGTTTCAGACCTGTATTTAACAAATAATTATTTCTCCTGGTGACAGCATGAATAGTGTTTTGAGAGTTGTTTGGAGACAAAGGTGATGCTTTGCCTGGACCTGGGGGGAAAAAATTGTTTTCTTTTTCCTTTCATTTACTTGCTTTTTTTAAAATTCCACTTCTCCTAAAATCACAAACTGAGGACATTACTGTATTTATTCATCCTTGTCTCCCAGTGCCTCGAACAGATGGATGTTTTTCTTAACAGAACAAATCCTTGTTTTGGAGTAGTTTTCCTCCAATACTCAGAACATCAGCAACAAGGAATGAAGTCCTTGCCATTGCTAGGTTCAGTGATGGGAGCAACAGATGTCACACATGTGGCAATCAGAATGGTGCTAGAAAATGAGACTGAATGTAGAGGGAAAATCGGTTCAATCTCCTCAAGCAGTGTGAGCTGCCAAATATGAAATAACTAATGCAGTTGCCAAGACACCAGGATCAGGTCATGATTCATACAGCAGACAGCAATATTAAAAAATACTTTTAAAAATGACTGCAATTTGAAGGCTGATGCAATTTTTAATTATAATAACAAAACAACTGGTCTGCTTATTATTTACCCTGTATGATTTGCTAAAAGACTTCAGCTTTCTGCCAGAAAAAGTAAAATTAAATATAAAGTGATATCTTAAGTCAGTTCACACAGCCTTCTGGGAATGGACAACTGAGATCCCACAAGAAGACTCAGGTGTTTGGATACTTACAGTGGAATCCAGCACCTTCCTATTGATTCCCAGACATCTGGTAAGATTTTTCTGCATGCATACAGATATATAACATGATAGATGTTATTTATGCAGACCAAGGTTCAAGAGGTAGAAGAGATAAATAGAACTTTAATCACGCTGAAATTAAAGATACATCTTGTTGGTTAAGGACTTCTAAATAATATGACAATTCAACAATCCCACACTGGGGAGCAGATCTGCAGGTGTAGCAGAGCTCTGCTCAGTGACTTCTTGTGCTAGCTGGGCATTGACCAACTTGAGTACCTGCTGTGCTGAGCTCAGGGATTAGTGGCCTTTTGGGATGGTCTCTCTCTTTGGATGCAGGATGGATGGTGGGCATGGTGACCACCCTGCAGGCCATGCGGTGGAAGCTCCTGTGGTGCAGCTTTGTTGCCTCAGCAGAATGAGTAGCTGCCCTGATTTTGCAAAGCAGCTCCTCAGCTGTGTGGAGACTGCCTGGTGAGGAGCTGCCAGGCATGGGCAAACATCATCACAACTGTCTGCATCATTTAGAAATGAGGATTTCAGGCAGCCATGCTCATCCCATGGCCAGTGGTGAGAGAGAAGCGCTGGAGGAGTCTGAGTCATACCCTGTCTCTTGAGCTGCTGTCATTGAGGGGAGGAATGAGTTGCTGCTCCTGGCCTTGGACCACACCCCCACCTCCCAGCCCACAGGCTGCAGCAGCAGGGAAGTGTTGTGGGGAGCTGTTCTTGTACTTTCCACTTGGCACCTTACGCTGAGCACTTCTGGAGATACTGTAGTGGTGGTCTATTTATTTCTACCTAGAATTTCATTTACTTATGAATTGCCTCTGGAATTTCTATCTGTTTCCACTCATTTTATATGACAATGAAGAGGTCAGCTTAAACTAGATGCCTTATTTTTAAAGTCAAATTATATTAATTCTCCCTTAAAAGCTTAACATTTCTACTCTGGGAAAAGCAAACATACAAAAGGTTTTCACTCCTTAACCTGCAAGTAAATCTATAACATCATTGGGACTCAGCATGCATTTAAAGGTTCATTAGTGCCTTAATAGCTAAAATGATACTGAACCATTTTGGCAATTATAACACAACCGTGCATGAATAGAATATTTTTTCATTGCAGTGTGGTGTATGTTACAGTGTGCTTGCAAAGTAATCCTGCAAATACTCGCTGCTTAGCCTTTCTCATCTCTGAAATTTGTAATTAGTTCAATCAGGGACTTTTCTGTTTACTTGAACTGGCTTTGATTTGAACAGTAGTTAAGATAGCATTATGCAAATTCATGGCAGATGTGCAGAAATTTACTTTTCTGCTGTTAATATATTTGTCCAACCCCTTTCCTCCAATTCCTAAAAAAGATCAATTTTCTTTCTCAGCATCACTTTCTCTTTCCCAGCCACATAGATACATTTGAAAGGAGTGAGAAAATTCACTTTTAGCTAGGGAAATAATTTCCTCTTCCCTACCCTTCAAAACACCTGAAATACTGGTCTGACAGCTCCCTGTAAGAGTTCCCTGAGATGGAGCCCTCCTGCTCAATGCTGTACACAGAAAAGTGGAAACTCCTTGAATCTGGCTGTCAGGGACCTGTGCTGTTTCTGAAGTTACAGCAGGAATCTTGCATCAGGAAAATAAATGTTATCTGCAATTAAGAGATAGAAAAAGGTGTCTAAATACTGATTTAGCAATAAAAAAGGGTAGGTCAGAAACCTCTTTTTATGATGAGTTTAGGTAGGTGATCTTCATGGATTTATATTCAGTTCACACTTTTCTAAGGAGTATCCTTAGAAAAGATTTCACAGAATCACAGAATATGCTGAGTCAGAAGGGATCCTCAAGGATCATCCTGGCCCTGCACAGGACATGCCCAAGAGTCACACCATGTGCCTGAGAGTGTTGTCCAAATGCTTCTTGAACTGTCAGGTTTGATGCTGTGACCACTTCCCTGGGGAGCCTGTTCCAGTGTCCAACCATTCTCTGGGTGAAATACTTTTTTTTTAATACCCAACATGAACCTCCTCTGACACAACTTCAGGCCATTCTTTGGGTCCTGTCACTGGGCACCACAGAGATCAGTGCCTGCCCCTCATCTTCCCCTCATGAAGAAGCTGTAACTGCAATGAGGTCTCTCCTCAATCTCCTCTTTTCCAGGCTGAACAGACCAAGTGACCTCACCTGCTCCTCATATGGTTTCCTCTCAAGGCCCTCCATCATCCTCATGGCCCTTGTGTGGACACTCTCTAATAGTTTAATATCTTTCTCATATTGTGGCACCCAAAACTGCACACAGGACTCGAGGTGAGGCTGCCCGAGTGCAGAGCAGAGCAGGACAATCCCTTCCCTTGCCAGGCTGGTGATGCTGAGCCTGATGCCCCCAGGACAGGTTTGGCCCTCCTGGCTGCCAGGGCACTGCTGGCTCATGTTCATCTTTCCATCGACCAGGACCCTCAGGTACCTTTTCATGGCACTGCTATCCAGCCTCTCATCCTCCAGCCTGTCAGTACATCCAGGGTTACCAGTCACTGGGAATTAATGCTCAACTATTGCTATTAATTGGATACCTTAATTATTTAGCCATTTTTTAAATCAATTCCCATATGTCTGGGTAATGAAATGTCATTCTGCCAACCAAAGCAGTTGTTATACTGCAATGCAGTGGAGGAAAAATATAATGTGCTGGTGTAAGGAAAATTGTCTGGCTTCACCTTCCTCTTCATTCAAAGTTCTGAAAATATTGCACAAGAGTTCCAATAATGCTCCAGTATTATAATGCATATACAATATCTCCAGAGGTGTTCTCATTCTGGTGTTATAAGCATTAATGCATGTGTAATAGTTGGAAATCTTGGAAAAAGAAAAATAACTTAACTTGGATGTCAGCATACTTTCCTTCTATTGCATTTCTCCTCTATGCAAATGTGTGTGCTTTCACAACCTGTTCATTGTGCACTACAGAAAATGCATCTGCAAGATGATCTTGTCCCCTGCTCTATTTTTGCGAGAGTCCTGAGCAGATTCTTTCTGATGTTTCTCCTTTTTTAAAAAAAAATAGCTTTCTAGTGCAACAGAAACATTAATAGAAAACATCTGCTTTTCCTCAAAGCCTGTTTTTTTGTCAGGAAATGAAATCCACACTCAAAACCCTTTAATCCAGAACTCTAAACTTCATCTGATTTATGCTGGCATGTATTTACATAAAGTTGGTGTGCATAGGTTTATAACACTGCGTAGGCACTCAATATTAACATGTCCCATGGAACCACCAGCCTCATTCCTGTTTATTCATGATATATGGGAATGAGGCATCTTTGCTTCTGTGGCTTCTGTCATTATAAACCTCAATTGCTGCTTTCTGCCATATCTTCTTGTTATTTTCTTGCTGTCAACTGTAGTCAACAGTCCATCCATCACTGTTGCTTTGATGATTGCCAGAGTCCTTGCACAAAGACCACACTGCCAGTTTGATATCCTGTGGGTGGAATAACCTTCCCATTGTAGTAGGGATTTCTAGCAGCTCAAGTGCCAACGAGACAGGCTATTCCTTGCCAATAATAAGCCTGCAGATGAAAAACTCCTGTCTTTCTGGGTTTACATTTGTTTGTTTGTTTGTTTGTTTTATTACTGTCTGTTTTGATTTGTGGTTTTGGTCATTCTGATTTCTCTCCTATGCTCATGTTGCTGCTGTGACTCAATCTTTTATCCAGGAATATCTTTTGAAGAAGTGAGCATGATTTTACTTGCTCTGGTTGACCATAGTTAGCAGGAATGCATCGTGCTGTCTGTATTAGGTCTGATTTCCCAGTAAATACCAGTAAGATGGTGCTGTGAACACAAGCTCTCCTCAATTTTCCTTGGTTTTCATCAAAGCATTTTTAAATAGCATGTTTAAACAATATGTTTGCATTCATTCTTTCCTGTGTAACCCTCACATACATATACACCTGTGTGTATAAAAGTATTGAATTATGTACATAGAGCAGGATAAAGCAAGTCAGATTCAAGGCATGAACGGACCTGACACAGAAGTAATCATGCACATATATCCCCAGGAATGGTTCAGCTTTGGAAGTGGCTGTGTGTCCTTCCCTTGCATTGCTGGGAATTCCTCAGCAAAGGAATGCTATGAACACCAACTCTTTACCATGTCTGCACAGCTTGGGACATGCAAGCAGACTCCAAGGGTTTCCATTTTAATCACTCACAGTCAATTAGTACACTTACGTCTTTCATTACATTCTTTCATTTAAAATAAAAAATCCTAAAAATAAAAAATCGTTTTGTTTTTTTGCTAACCTCAGAGAAAATTCCTGCAGTTTTATTTTGGTATAGAATATGGGGGGTTTTTTTAATTCTTCCCAACACATATTTGTGCTTTTGAAAGTCTTATCTTGAACAGGTTTTGTTTTTTTGTGGGGTTTTTTTTTTGGTTTTTTTTGGTTTGTTTTTTTTTTTGGTATTCATAGCCTTATACTATTAAATTGCTTAATTGGTCAGTCCCACCCCACAGCCTGGAAATAAAACTTCCGTCTTCTTGCAAAAGATCTGTTTCGAGAGCATCTTCCCTTGTTGTATATTTGTTGTATTTTTCATTGATTTAATCCAAGACTGCTCAGGCAACAAAATGTTCCTGTTTTTATGTTAGTTAAATGATGTGGCCACAAAGGATTTGCATATTCCATACTGTAGCAGAGGTTTTCCTGATGCAGTCAGCATGATGCACACACACCAACAAGGAGAACTGCCATTTTTCATTCTTCAGAGGAATCAGCTAATGCATATAAAAAGTGAGGAAGCTTGAACATGTGCTCAGAGTTGATAAAAATAAAATTATATGGGGATAAGGCTCTGCTTTCTACTTACTGTTATCAAAAATTATAAGAAATAGGGAGACAGTCACTCTCCTTGTAGTTACAGTTAATGGGCAGCATCATCACTAGTAGAGCAAATACTGGGTACACCTGCAAATGGAAAAGCAAGGCTTCCAAGTAATAGAAAGTGTAAAGGAAACTAATAAGCGGCTTCTGTACAACCTTGTAGACAGTATTTGACACAATAGGAAGATGAAATAGTCTCCAGAACTGGAAAAAAAAGTATTTTGGAAAGGAGATTCAATTCAAATGTTGAAAGTTGCTGAATTATACAAAGTGCTAATGAGCACAATTTGATGCAACTATCAGAAAGGAAAATTACATTTAATATCTCCATGGCAGAAAGTGCACCAGAAAATAGAGGAAAAACTGCACTTCATAACTGGAAAAATGAGCAGGCTTTTGTTCCTGAAGAGATTCAATTCCTGACCTGCCAGTACATGGTCTGCCTGTGCCCATGGCATCCATGGCTGTCAGGAATTTATCCATTCCTCTCAGAAAGTTTATGACTAATTCTGCCATTTCTTGGTCAGGTAAATTCCAATTTTGGTAAATATGTGTCAATCAAACATATGAAATTGACACACAAGAAAAGAGCAGCAAGCAAATTACACATGAATATCCATAATCACAGCTGTCAGTCGTAGCAGCAGTAAAAAGAAATGTCAGTCTCTTCCAGTCCTCATTTTAATCTAGTGTGTCCAATATTAGCTAAATCTTCAACTGTTTTGTGGGGAAGATTTAAAGGCATGCAACACACTCCCAAAAGGAAAGTGTTACACAGCTGTGGAGTAGGGATCTGCACAGGTGCAAAAGGTAGGAGCAGGGACAGAAGTAATGAGGTTAGCACCTTCTCCACCACAGCAGAACTGGCCACTCATCCTGGTCCAGCTTTGTGTGTAAGCAGAGCTGCCTGATAACCAGAAGAAGGAAATTGCAAGAGAGAAGAAATCAATTCAGAAGAACAGTAATGGGCATCTCCTATGCAATTGCCAGATTCTTTCTAATGTAGTTTTTGCACTAAATGCCCCATGGGCCAAGGATCCTGCCAGCTTGGAAGAGAAATTGCCCTCAGAAGAACCAAAAGGAAGAAGCATCTTTGCGCCTTTTGTCAAAGAAGACAAGGAGACTTTATTATTGCCTATCCCCAAAGTTGTGCTGGAGACTGAAATGTTGTGACTGGCTTGAAACTCATATGACTGAATAAAAGGTTAGATTTATTATGTTTACTATCTGATGTCTGAGCCTGTAGTAAGAAGCATTTATGTTACATTATTAAATTTTATGATGACAATTAGGGATGGATGTTGTGGCTGCTTTTTTTTCTCTTAACAAAATGGGATGAGATTGGCACTGAGTCACCTATTTCCAGAGATAAACCATAAACTATTGCAAGAATCAATGAGATGCTGACAGCTGTCAGCACCAGGTATGCTAAAAAGTGGCAGTAATCTGACTTTGGCTTTGCAGAAATAATATAAAGTGCAATTTCAAAGCAAATAGGACTGGGACCATGCAAGGCTTCTGTCAGATTCATGTTCTCATTTCCCTATGGGTCTCTCCCTCTTCCTAGCTGGCTGCATTTCTTTTCTACTGGTCACAGGATTTTTTAGAATAGTTTGATAAAAATTATTCTCCTTTATCAGCGAGTTTTTCTTGCCAGGTGATTTTTGCTCAGGAATTTTTGCAATCTAAAGGTTTTTCTGTGTCTACAGAAGTTATCTTGCAGAAGAAGACAATTTGTTTCATGTGAACACTACCATAGGCTTTGGAGTTAAGACTTAATTTGATACCTAGTAATGCAATAATAAAGACATTTCATGGCATCTAGAGCAGAAGTTTGCCCCAACAGAGGAATACTTATTTCCACCCCCATTATTTTCCAGATAAGGGCCAAGGTGTTTCTTCAGGGACGTTTGTCTGACTCCAAACGAGTTTTGCTGAAGTGAAATGAAGTGGTATAGCAATGGGAAGGAAAGCATTTCAACTCACTTCACTTCCACCTGTTAATCTCTTACTTTCACATTTCTTTTTTTTATTATTATTGGATGCTGGTCAGCTTCCCTGTGGCTCCTGCAGGGCCCTGATGATGTGCTGCAGCAGGAGTTTCAGCTGAGCCCCAAGGTCCAGCTCTGTGCAGCGACACCGGCTGAGCTCCCGCCCCGGCTGCGCAAGGGTCACTCAAAGGGCACGGCGCAGACAAAGGGTTTATTAAAGTTTAAATGACACGGCTGCTGTGAAGATATCTGTTATTTGTTCTGACATCTCCACTGTCAGCAGGAATGACAAAATGTTCATCACTCACCTTCTTTCTGTAGAGCTGAGGCACGTGGAAATCTGAAAGGCTTTAGCTGTTGCATCCAGTCAGAAAGAGCTGCTGCATTTGATGATATTACAGCAAATGTTAATGAACAAGCAGGGCAAGGGTTGCCAAGAGAAAGTTTAAAAGACACCAAGACAGCTTCCCTACTGATGTCCTCAAGGTGGCTTTCTTAGGGAAACTTTGTGCTGAGGGTCTCCAAGCAGGAATATATTTTGGACCTGCCAGGAGAGAACAGGCTCTCAAAAAGGCAACCAGGTCCCTAATATTCACTGAAATCTGTGCCTCCAAGGATAAAAAACTGAATTCTCAGCACTAGGAGGACAACTGACTGCAATTGTGACAACATAAAATAACTTTGTCTTTTTCACGTCCTTTTTATGCTTCCTCAAATTCTCATTTACCTTTGTCTTACATCATTCTCATCCAGTTCCTCAACAAGAGGTTTCCTAAGGTGCTCAAACACATTCATCAAGCTTTCTGAGGTAAAAATAAAAAACTGAATGTCGTCAGCTTGCCCTTTAGGCCATACATCCTCTGAACTGAAATGAACATTTGCAAAAGAAAAATTATTCTGCCTTCTCATTCAAGCTCAGGGCCTGAAGAGGAATTTTCCTGCTTTACACCCCAGGCTTTCCCTTTTCCAGGCTTTGTATGTCAGTACCACACCATTCCTAGCCTGAAAGTTTTTGCTACATAAAAGCAAGGACATCTAAGGACAAGTAGGAGTTTCCTTGTCTCAAGCAAAAGATGCTTCTTGTTCTCAGTCATACAAAGCAGCTGGCAAAAACACGTAGATCTTCAGTAGATGGCCATCCAAATGCAGATGTCAGAGATGGACTTTTAAGACAGAGACCTTCATTATGAGCTTTTCTCCTCTTTCTTGCTAAGTCCCAGCAGTGAAACTACAGTCTTAAATTGGTTGATATTTTGCCATCGCCTTAAGGAAAGTAAAGACTTCACCTGCAGAATTTGAGACTTCTCTGTTAATGTGTCGAGAAAGGGCAGGGTTGACTTCCTGGGGAACCAAAGTGAAGAAAGGTTTATCTTTGAAAAAAAAAAAGCCACTTTTGTTTATAAAGCTAGTATAATCTTCTGCTTCCCTTGCCATGGAAAGGACAAAACAGTGATTACTCTCTGTATGATATTGCTAGATTAGAGCTGAAATAACTTTGATTAGAAGTAAGTGATTTTAGGCAAGAAATTTTGTAGAGATAACAAGGCACATGCTAGTTATTTGGGATGTCTTACAAGTAGATTGGACAAACAGGATAGTCTTGGATCTTGACCCTTGTAATTTGGTACTGTAATAGTTAATGACTTTAATACTTATTCTGTTATAATTAATAACTAATATTTTCAACACATCATAGTTACTGTATGAGTATTTTGGATGACCTTTTATTTCTGTTCATTAAGATATGGCATATTTGACTGTAACTTATTGAGATCAATAAATGCTTAATGTGTTAACTTCTCAGTCTAATTTTATGTGACACCTTGCTGAGCCAGCAAAAGGAATGGATGACAGATTGGGATGTGCTGTGATATCTGAGAGGTATTTATATACAACAGCTATGGATTTGTGGCATGTTTGCCAGGGTTATTAAACTATTTTCACATTGCTAAGTCCTCTAACTACCTATCCATAAAATGAAGAAAGGGTCATTTTGCAGTTCAAATGCAGATTTCAATAGATCAGGATTTATTTTCTATCTATACTATAGATTTTAACTGTGACCTTGAGCAAATCACTTATTCTCCCTGCCTCTCATTTCTCTGTATGCTGAAGTAGGGATAATAGCTCCTTAAGGTGTGAACAAATGTGTCAGTCTTCATGTGGCACTCACACTGTTATTCAGCTCAGGTTCCTACCTCTGCCTTCAGCTAAGACAGAGTTGATCAAGTTGTATTTTGCCCAGTTAGTTTCAAAGTAAATTTCTTGCTCTTATAATTTTGACACAGTCATAGATGGTGATTGGCCTGAGACTGTTCACAAAATGTTCAGTCTATAGCCTGGCAGACTTAAAGACCTTTGTTCACCCTACCTTTGGTGTGGACTCTCCTTTCTCAAACATTAAGCCAGATTCTAATGCATTTCAGAAGCTGAAGACTTTCTGGGTGCTCAGCATTACTGCATAGCTACAAGTAGGACTTCCTTTCATCAGTGTAAAAGGCATGGTTGAAAGGAAAAGACAACCCTTTGTTGCTTTTTCTTCAGTGTGAGTTATATATTGATAATGATTTACATAATTCAGTCTGGTCAACAGAACACCAGGGTACGGGTGTCTGCTTATCTGCACAGCAGTTAGCCAAGGCAGTCAACAAACACAACACAGTTATGTTTTGTTACCAATGAAGACTGAATCAACTCCCTGAACATTCAGAATTCCCAAATTTTTGCAAAGATTAACAGAAAGCCTTTTTATATTGTGGTATGTTATGTATCAATCACTAGAGTGCACGTGCTGTGGTTCTCTGCCACGGCCATTGCAGGCTCATCTTCATGATCTTATGCATCTGGCACAGGAGTTGTTTCATGCCACTAAATCACAGGCTGTGGAAGAGACCTAAGAAGGTCATACTTGTGACCTTCTCTCCTTTTCTTCTTCCATACTGGTTAAATAGCTCCTACAGATTGCTTCTTTTTTCCTTCTCCAAAGGACACATTCCAAAAGACATTTGGGTAAAATCAGCAAAATTTATCCATGGTGCCAAGGTCACAAACCCCCTTGACATGAAAACTACATGGTTTTTCCCCATCAAAACCCTAGATTTTCCATATGCCATTGCATATCAGTCCTTAGATGCAGTGATAAAATAAATAATATTTTGTTAAGTGTTCTGCTTTTAAAATCCCAGAAAGCATCCAAGGCAGCAGGAAACATGCTGCTTTGATCCTGTGAACAAAGTAATTTCTGTCTCCTCTCCATCACAAATGCCAAGCCACTCTGGTTACCCATTGAGTCAGCCCTCATGCTACCTGAGATATTAGCAATTAAAATCTGTACACTCTGAACTGAAGGGATTTCTCTTAATGCCAGGAAAAAGAAAAGCTCCAAAATCGCAAGTCATACTGAATCCATCAGCCTGCCTTTGAATACAAGTACACAGAAAATTCCCAACTGACATGGGATCAGTGCAGTGAGCAGCACTGGAATTACAGAATATAGCTGGTGAATTATTAAAAAATGAAAAATTGGAACCAGTTCTGCCTGCTTTATCTCAGATGAAGCTATCTTTTCTATTGGAGAAAAAAGCTATCTTAAAAAAAGATCAAAAAAAGAGAAATTTTGCATAAGAAATGGGTACAATTCTTTTAGGTCATGTCAAGCATACTTCATCCTGAAATAGGAACTATGACTGATAACTGCTACTAGTGGCTTAAGTTTTTAAATAAGAATAAAAATCTTATCCTTTTTCTAATTTCATTAAGGGAAACAGAGACCTTACAGCTGTCCTGGGGCACTTCTATGGTCTAGAGTGGCTCAGGGGAAGTCTTTAAAAGTGCCCTTAAAATTAAAGAAAAAACTATTTTTGTAGAATGGGTTTTTTACATCAAAGAGGACAAAGGGCATGTTGAAACTGTCCAGATTTACACAATGCAGTGTAACAGAAAAGGTTGTGAAAACCAAATATGAATGAACAAGCACAATTTACCGAGGGTGAACCAGATGTTTGGTCAGCTCCAGCCTGTGCCAAGACACTCAGAGCCATAATCCCTACATCCTTTTGGGTTTCAAAAGCAATAAAAGGAGGGCTAAGGAGATTCTCCATCCTTTATTATATGTGTGGGGAAACATGGTGAAAAAGGATGAGGAAAAGGCTGAATTATTTAATGCCTTCTTTGCTTCAGTCCTTAATAGTAAGAACAGTTGTTCTCCAGGTGTTCAGACCCCTGAGCTGGAAGGCAGAGAAGGTGCCATAATCCAAGGTGGAATGATCAGTGACCTCTTTCACTGCCTAGACACACACACAGGCAGTGTGTGAATCAGGTGAATCCCATTCCATGGGGCTGGATGGGATTCACCTGAGGGTACCAAAGGATGTGGCAGAAGAGCTCACAAAGCAACTCCCCATCATTTATCATCAGTCCTGGCTAACTGGGCAGGTCTTGGTTGATGCTAACTGGAAGTTACCAAATGTGAGGAATGTGACCCATCTACAAGAAGGGTCAGAAGGAGGATCCAGGGAACTACAGGCTGTCTGACCTTGATGCTGGGAAAGGTTGTGGAGCAGATTGTTCTGAGTGCTGTCACACAGCACACGCAGGACAACCAGGGGATCAGGCCCAGTTGCCGTGGGTTTGGAAAGGCAGGTTCTGTTTGCCTAACCTGATCTCTTTCTGTAACAAGGTTTCCCTTCTGATGGATCAGGGAAAGGCTGTGGATGTGTTTACGTGGACCAGTAAAGCCTTTGACACCATTTCCCACAACATTATTCTGGAGAAACTGGCTGCTCATTGCTTGGACAGTTGAAGAGTTTGCGGGGTAAAAACTGGCTGGATGGCTGGGCCCAGAGAGTGGTGGGGAATGGAGTTAAATTCAGTTGGCAGCTGGGCCCTGAATGTTCCCAGGGCTCAGTACTGGGGCCAGTTCTGTTCAGTATCTTTTTCAATTATATGAACAAGGGGATGGGAGTGCCACTTCAGAAAGTTTGCAGCCAACACCAAGTTTGGTACACGTGTTGAGATCTGCCCAAGGGTTAGAAGGTCTACAAAGGGATCTGGGCAGGCAGGATTGATGGGAAAAGGCCAGTAGTATGAAGCTCAACAAAGGGAAGCGCCAGGTCCTGTACTTGGGTCACAATAACCCCCTGCAACGCTACAGGCTGGGGAACAGTGGCTGGAAAGCTGCCCTTGGAAAAGGACCTGGGAGTGCTGGTCAAAAGCGACTGAACATGAGCCAGCATGTGCCCAGGTGGCCAAGAAGGCCAATGGCATCCTGGCCTGGATCAGCAATAGTGGGGCCAGCAGGATTTTCTCCCTGTACTCAGCACTGGTGAGGCCACATCTCAAGTCCTTGGTTCAATTTTAGACCCTTCACTACAAGAAGGATGTTGAGGTGCTGGAGGACATCCAGACAAGAGCAGTGGAGCTGGGGAAGGGTGTGCCTGGAGCACAAGTCTGATGAAGAGCAGCAGAGGAATCTGGGGGGTGTAAAGCCTGGAGAAAAGGAGTCCCAGGGGAGACCTTATCACTCTCTATAACTTCCTAAAAGGAGGCTGTAGCCAGGTGGGGGTTGGTCTCTTCTCCCAGGTTACAAGGGACAGGAAAGGAGGAGATGGCCTTAAGTTGCACCAAAGAAGGCTTAGATTGGATAGCAGGAAAAATTTCTTCATGGAAAGGGTTATCAAACATTGGAACAGGCTGCTTNTGGCAGCTGGGCCCTGAATGTTCCCAGGGCTCAGTACTGGGGCCAGTTCTGTTCAGTATCTTTTTCAATTATATGAACAAGGGGATGGGAGTGCCACTTCAGAAAGTTTGCAGCCAACACCAAGTTTGGTACACGTGTTGAGATCTGCCCAAGGGTTAGAAGGTCTACAAAGGGATCTGGGCAGGCAGGATTGATGGGAAAAGGCCAGTAGTATGAAGCTCAACAAAGGGAAGCGCCAGGTCCTGTACTTGGGTCACAA
>VZUA01005165.1:22835-49010 GCA_013401035.1 Horornis vulcanius
TTTTGATGTTTCATTGCTCACTTAAACCCAGGTCAGTGTTTTGGAGACAGAAAAGCTGTAAATTATGTGTGGTGCAGTGTCTATACAGAATGCATTTGATCTCTGAGGTTTGCCATAAATGACAGCTGCTTGAGAGTAAATCCTTACCAGTGCCAGTAGTGGCTTTCCGAGACACTGAAATCTTGTTCTCACAGCTGATGCACAGCTGGTGTCCAAGCTGGGTCACCACAGGAGTGGGTGACAAGGAAGAATGAAAGCTGTCTCAGCCTTGGGACTTCCCAAATATATAACCTGCCAACAGGAAGGCACAGCACCGCTGGGGATTTGAAGTTCATGCTTAAGACACTCAGAGGAGCCTCCAGTACTAAGCAGCTACAGGTGAGCTTCTCAGGGATGCAGCAGTGCTGGAGAAGTGAGACCTGTCCATGTGTCAGGTTTACACAGACAGTGCCTGCAAAGTCAAATTTCCTCCATGTCCTTGCCCTAAAATGATGGCAATATTTCCTTTTTATGCATGGGTGTTTTCATGTAGGTTTTACACCAAGGTAGGATCTTACCTCCATTGCAATAACCCAAGCCTGATTAATAGGCTTTTATTTCTTATGAAAGAACTGGAATTACAGAAGAAAAAGATGAAACAAAATACAGTATTCTGCAGGCAACTACCAAATGGAATAACACAGTGTTAGCTGAGGCTTAAAATACTCTCTGGAAACTTAAAAGTTGACTGAAGAATTACATAAGGAAAGATAAAATCTTTTTTTCCAGCACCAGGAATTAAGCCTGAATTTATTGTTCCATGACAGGATGTCTCCTCTCACCATTTAGTCGGTCATAAAAAGAAAACTTAATTTTTCTAGTAAAAAAATGACTCATGCTTTCAGCCAGGCTCAGTGATGTGCCTGGCTGGGTAGGTCTTCAATGCTTTTTTGGTAGAGAAAGGATGGGACATATCCATGATAAATATAAAATATTTTTTGTATTTTTTGTAGGAAGAAAAATACTGTGTTTATTGTTGTCTGTCTCCTTGACTGTGTTGTCACTCTGCAGGGTCATTCCCTTTCTTGGACATTATGCAGGGGATGTAACATACGGCTCATGGAGAACAAATCTCTCCTCCTGTAAGTCTGCAGACTCTCCCAGGGGAAACAGATGCACCTTTGGCTGTCCCCAAAGTCAGCCTGTTTAGGTAGATATTGCTAAAAAATAAACTATAAAGTAATATTAGGTGATATGTTCCAATACACTTTCCTTAGCACCTTTAAAAGAAGCTTTTTTTTTTTTCTTGTGTCTTGTGTCTTGTGTTTGGTCCCTTTTTTTTGTCACAGATGTTAAGTTCTCTCTGACTTTCCTTTCTTCTTTCTCATAATATTAAATGTAGCTGTCTAGTGCAACCCAGTCTGTACAGGTAAGTGCTGACAGATATTTGTGGTTATGTGTCTGTTCCTGTGCAGGCCATTAAAGCACACTCAGAGAAATCTGAGTGTAACAGACTTGTATAATAACTTCCACCACAGACCTCAGATCAAAAATCACTCCGATTTCCTTCATCATGTTCCCTCTCCTGTCCCTGCTCTCTCCAACCCTGGTAGAGCAAAGCCCATCTCTGACCACAAAAACGTGAGCTATGTGTACTACAAACTCTGTGTGCTTGGAGAATACAAATTAATGACATTAAACTACTACTGAAAAGCCTTATTGACTCACTTCTTTTATACAATATTGAAACCTATATGGCTCTTAAGCCTCTGTCACAGTTAATACCAGCTTTCAGTCATATCTTTGCAATTGAAACTCAGCAGGGGACTAATGGATGACCAGCTATTTTCTGCTAATACACCATAGAAATGAGTGCACCTGATCAATTCTTGAAAACACTCACAGTGCAGAAAATACTCAGAGAAAGTTGAAACTTTTTTTTTTAAGAGAACATTTTTTATGCTCCCTGATTCTGCATTTAATTCTGTAAGTGTAGTTTAAAGGGCAAAAGGAATTTTTAAATTTCATTTCACATTCAGACTCTTCTCCTGCCGGCACTCCTGTGGAATTGTTGCTGCTGCTCATGCATATTGAGGAGCAATGTGCACCTTTGCAGGCAGAGTACATCTCTGCAGCTCATTCCCAGCCATTTCCCAGGTGCCTGGTGCCATGATAACATTGCAGCCCATGGGGTTTCCCGTTTATACCCTTATAATTTTTTATTCCATCCTACAAAGGATTTGCTTTTGCAAAAACTGTCTGTATGGCAGAGGAGGGCTGGATGCAGTGTCCTCATAAGCTCGTCAGCAGTTTGTGCTGCTCCTTCAAAGTGCACCACATCCTTCAAAGCACAGCATGTCTTTCAGAGCACTGCTAACGCTTGCCTGTCAGCAAATGAGAAAGCAGGGCAGGAGCCAAAAGTTAAAGACCCAGGTTGCAGGTTGCTGCTGGGAAGCACACTGTTTCCAAGCATTTTGAAATCAGAATTACTGCCTAGACCAGGAGCTAGCCCAGAGTGCCTAGTGCCTCTTTGTGGATTAGCAGGTTGTGCCATGATTAATGAATTCCTGCTCTTTCTTTAGACAGAAGGTACATGAACTGTTCCAGTCAGCTTCAGTCTCCAAGAAAAAAATTAGTATAAAACAGAATATAATGACACTGTAGGAAAAAAGAAGCCGGTGCTTCACCAAAGCCTGGATGATGATTTTGCCCTTGCAATTCACGAGGAGTCCCCATAGGTGAGAAGCTCTTAGCTGTAGCATGCAAGGAGTCATATGGCATGTGTCCCAGCAGGACACCTTTCATTGCATGCCAGGGCAGTTTCTGTGGTGTGTGGCAGGAGAGGCAGCACAGCTGGCAGAGCATGCGGCAGTGCGGTTTGGGAGGCAAAGCTAGAGCCCTGCTGCTAGGCTGCAAGCCATGGGGTAAAATGTCTCTGCTGCCACCAGGAATGTTTCACAATACAACCCTTCTAGCTTCTGTTCATTCATTTCTTTTCATCCTTTTTTTCAAAAATTGAAAGTCAAACCCTGAGACTGTAGTGAAAAGCAGACATGTCTCTCATAAGCATAACACCTGGGATGGAAAATCCTGAATGTGCACCAGTAACCATGTTAAAAACCCTCTGTTGTGCTTCTGTTCCAGACACTGTTCTCACCGGGCTGCTATCCAAAACTTCCTTTGCTGCAGTGCACTCTTGCTAGACACTGACTGTCTAACACAAAGTCCAAGCAGAGAGAAGTCAAAGGAGGCAGTTAAGCAACTGGAAGTCTGTAATTTCTTTCTTGCTTGAACTGTGTGTACTCAAGTGAGAAAGGCTTTTATTTTTTTAGCTGAAAGAGATTATCAGAAAGCTTGAGAACATGAAAGAGTACCTTAGGCTGGAGATAGTTCAGATAATTTTTTTGCTATGAACATTCCAAATAACTTTAATACAAAGTAAATATATAGCAGTGCTGCACATGTGCTAATATGTGATATTTGGAATGGCTATTGCTCTTTGTTTTTATTAAGTTCCTGTTGTGAAAAAAAGATGGGTCATTATGTCACATCTTCAACGAACACGGAGCAAAAGGCAGTTTCTTTCTGAGGAGCTTTTATCTGAGCACACAGGTTGAAGAGGAATGGGGAGAGTTGTAAGTAGAAAGGTTATGCACTAAGTATATGCTGACATTGAAATTTGAATAGGTGGGTAATAGAGGCATTGATGAAAAAAGACAAAAGGGGAAAAATAGAAGAGCAAAGAAGGGAACAATAGTCAAAGGGAATGAAAAAGAAGGAGAACTTATCTGCTATGGCTGGGGGGAAGGCACTGGGGAATGTGTATTGGGGCATGCGAGCTGTTACAACAGAAAAAAAAATGCTCCAAGACAAAATTGATATAACCCCTTGGCATTGGAAAGAGACATATTGCAGACCTGTACAGTCCTTGTTCCTTAGCCCACCACTTGCTGCCTTGGACAGGGATATCTGTTTGCCTTTTTCTGGAGATGATGATTTACTGTCCTGATTTCTCACACTGAGTGGGCAATATAATCCTTGATTTCATATACAGTTCTCATAATAACATCTCAGGAGAACGCAGAACTATGTCTATGACTTTAGTTACAGTAAGAGACTGTTCTATTGGTGACAAGGGCAGATTTGTTCCTTAACTGTTCCAATTTGAGTAGTGATAAATACTTCTGTCAGTGTTTGGTGGTCATCTCAGCACACTATTGGCACTTAGGATTTTTGTCACTGTTGAATGACGAAGGTTTAGCTTTGCATTTGACTATTTCAAGATTTCTGCTCCAAAATGTCTTGAGTTTCTACAAACTCCTCATTCTTGTGGAAAGTGAGAAAGAGAGAATTCTTTCAGGGGATTAGAGAAATGCATAATTTACAAGCTGCATAATGGCTACTTTAAAATTTAGAGGAAAATGAGTATTCACATGTTCCTAGAATTTCAGTATGGGCTACCCAGTAAAGTCTCTACTTGCCCATATGAACTGAACTCCATCAGAAAGCAGTCAGGCATGGAAAACAGACCACTTATATGAGAAGTATTTTTCTATTGCATAGTGGTTCCAACAATAATTTAGATAAAGCAATTTTTGGTCAGTTTTCTTGTAGTTAATCTTTTGACCATCAAAAAATGTAAAGTTAATAAAAGCAGACAAGTCTAGAAATTGTCTCTGGCCTCTGCATGTCTCAGTAGCATTTCTGCAGAAATCCTCCCCAGTCAGTGAGACAGTATTCTGAAGGCAACATTGTACCAAGATCATATCCCTGAGGATCAGACTAGACAGGAATGATGAACAAACATACATTTTACATTCATATGCATAGCAGGAACATTAAAAATTCAGCTCCTTATAGCAATATTTGTAACTACAAGTAAATATTTTCTTTAAATTCATCTTCAAGCTATCACATTTAGGTAAAATTCCCTAAGGTGTCTAGCTTTAGCTAAAGATATGTGGTTAAATTCTTTTTGCTTGAAATACATTTGCTGTTGCTAACAAACCCAGACTTCTCTGCCTCCCCAGTCCTGCCCTGACCTTTACTACTCACGTACCAGGTTACACTACTGTGGATGGAAGCTGCTGCCTCACCTCCTTCTTAAAACTTTTTTACAACTTTCCCCCCCACTCTCTTTCATTACAGATCATTATTTTGTATGAACTCCTTCTTTCCTCACATCCCTATATTTCACTGCTCCTTTTTCTGAAACATAATGAAACACTTTCCCACTTTCCCTTTCAATTAATTTGCCTGATAGCCTCAGCAGTCCTGGTGCCTACTGCTGAATCTTCTATTTTCCAGCCCCTCTTTTGTTGCTTCCGTCCAGACTTTTCACAGCTCTACTACTCAGCATAACTTTCTTAGTGGACCATATCACTTGCCTGTTTAAATCTTCTCTAAAATCCACTCTTGCTCTTAAGATTCTGGTCTTTTTCCCTACCTCAACCCTAATCTCAAAACTGAATCTATGTCCTATATGAATGTTTCTGTCACCCACACATTATCATTTACACTGTCCTTGACCATAAAACTCTTCCTCAGAATTGTCTATTTTATTCAGGTCTATGTCCTCATTTTATTCCAAACACTTGGAAAGACATTTTCTTTCATATGAAGGCCACACTATTAACTTGTCCTCTCTAAGTAATGAAAAGAATACTCAGGTTACCTGACAAGCACAGCTGAGTTGCCTTTGGAAGGAGGCAACTATGCTAAATTATACCAGCAGAGAAACTGGCTGAAAGACAAGTTAACTTCGTCATTTAGAATTTCTTACTGTGCTTTGATTTATTTATGTCTTATCTTCTGGAGTTTCAGCTGTGAAGGGCAAGAATTGTCTTTATCACTGTTCTGAATATCACTGCTATGCCCTCAGCTCTTTCAAGCTGGTAAATAATGAGATACTCATGAAATTCCTAGTGGGTGTTTTGTTTTAATACCTTATCTGATTTCAGTGGGAGGTTTACCTGAGTAAGATCTTCCACTAAGCAGAATAATTTCTTGTTCCCCCTACCAGGTAACAAATGGCAGCTTAATACATCAATCCATCATCACATAGTTATGTATTATCTGTAGTCAAAATCCCCAATAAAAAATTCTAATCTCCTTAGAATGATAAAGGAGAAAACTAATGTGAACCTATTGCTAATAAAACTGAATTTCCTAAAAAGCAAGACCCATTTGCACCTTAATAACACAATGGTCTTTCCATCTATCAGTCTGGAAAGTCAGTACTACTTGGTATCACATAATTCATTTTGTTCTAACAAACCTGTTAGTAAAGTGAGCCCTACAGCTGTTGGAGACAGAATTGTGGAGTGGGAAAACATTATGTCTAGTTCTGCATGGTAAGCACTGTTATGGCCAGGGGCAGAATTGAAGTTGTTTTTTGGAGCACTGGAGCATGCATTTTGAAGTGCAACCCTTGCTTCTGCCAAGAGGTGAGAGTTTAATTCCGTTGGAGAAAAACAGAGGGATTGCAGAAAGATCTGACTCTTTGTTCTCAGTCCTGCTGTAAGCATTGCCAGGTATGTAAAAGAGGAAGATTGGCCAGGACAGGGTTAATTCTTGCAGTAGCCAGGAGGGGGCATGGCCAGGACCTGGAGGTTATTCTACACCATCTCCAATCATTTCCCAGGGATGGGGAAAGGGTCGCTTTGGAGTCATGTAGTGCGGCAGCACTGCCAGGGGTGAGCACTCGCATGTGAATCATTTGCCTCTTTTATATTCTGTTATTGGTATTGCTGCTGTTACTGCTCATTTTCTTACTTCATTGCTGTTTCCAGTAAACTGTTCTTATCCCAACCTACCTTTATCTTTTGTGCCTCCAATTCTCCTCTCCAGTCCACCACAGGGGAAGAGGAGGGGGAATGTGGGAGTGAGTGAGCAGTGGTTTGGAGTGTTTTAGTGGACACGCTCAGCTGGGGAAACCATGACTCACATCTTGTTAGGAAAAGCGGGAATTAGTTACCTGAAGGAGAGCCATGTCACTTCCCTTTACAAAGAATGGCTGTGTGATATGCCAAAGGCTTTTTAAATTATCTGATATAACTTCAGGGAAGCAGTGTCACTGGGTAACACCCCACAGGCCAGTCTGAACTGTGACACCAGTGGGATGTTCACAATGGGTCCCAGCCTTTCCTTGCCCTAATTAGTTTTTCATTTTCTAAGGGCAGCTGTTCCCTTTTTTTTGGACTGTTATTTATAGTCCTGACTCAGTGGTACCTTTCGACATGGACACACAGAAATCCACCTCAAATCTTCTCTCATAGCTTATCATGGTGAATCACTATTTAAGTTATGGGTTAATAGTTTAGAATACTGCTCATGCCTGGCAGAAGAGAGCTCATCTGAAGGCTAGCTGACAACATAAATAGGGATACCTAAGAAAACAAAGAGCTGTTTGCCAAATATGAACGGAATGAACTCTCTTGTGATTCATGGTACATATCTGATACTTCCCTTAATAGGCAGGAAGAGGAGTGTCTGCAGGGAAAGCACCATCACTTTCCTCCCCAGATTTCTTTAACTCTTGTGGTAATTTAAATTTTCTTTTTCATCCTGAGTGAGTGTTGAGTTTGCTAACACGAAACTCACATTTCATTACACCTGCGATAATTTGTCTGTTGGTAATTTGAAGGTTGATTAGTTTTTTGTTATCTGTAATTACAGACAGGCACTCTAAATGTTGCTTTACTGCCAATCTGCTGGTCTAGTCAGGAATAATTTAGATATTTCTCTTGTAATTGAAAGAAACAGCTGATGGACAGGCAGTCTGGCTGATGGCTGGATTTAATACGTGTTCTCTCATGGAAGATGATACCAACAAAGAAAGGCCCATGCTCTGCTTTCATGGCAGGGCTTGTTATGTCAGTTAATTACCATTTGTTGTTAATCAATTACATTCAACCAGCACATATAGTCTCCATTGACCTGTAGGAGGGGTGATGGTTATTTGGCATAGCATACTGCTCCCTTTAATCCCTGGGTTCTTGGCAGAAGACACAGTCTGGTTTCTGATCCTCTCCTGATTCAATCTGAATGGTGATGGAGTGGAAGCTGTAGTGCTCAAACAGGGCTTGGGTAACATCTCTCAAAATCTTCTGGCTGTCCATTGTGTCTGCTACAGATAGCAGAAAATAACCAAAACACATTCATTTTGATAATACTTTAAAGAAATATTGTATACTTCTAATATAGACATTGATATCCAATATAGATATTGTATACTTCTCGGATAGGCACTTTTAACAAGAAATTTGTTTGAAAAGTGTTTCTTGTCCTTTTTATCCTCCTTTCAGGAACCTCTGTGTCAGCAACCTTTGTTTGTTCAAATGGTTGGAATATGCAATTTTGGCAAGAGTTAAACTAAGTTAAGTAATCACCCTAGAAATTCAGTTTGGCAGAAGACTGGAGGAAAGCAGAAATACTTAATAAAGATTAGTTCATCCAATCAGAGTAGCAGCAGTGCCAAGTGATTTGGGTGGCTGATAGACCCTCTGTTTTGGAAAGTGGGGACTCTGTGGGAGACTTCACCTCTAGCCCTGTCCTTGGCCAAACACAGCTGGCTTTTTTGTTGTTGTTGTTGTTCTTAATACATAAATAGCTGACAGACAAATAAGAAAATTGACCTGAGTAGTGGACAGTTTTGTCAACTGGGATAAGAACTACAATTTAAAATAAAATTTTTAAAGATGAACTGGGGCTACCTCTACACTCCATCTCTATTTGAAGATTGTTTTACTGCTGGAGATACATCAGGAATGCATATTGGCCCTGTATGTTTTTCTTATAGAGATCAACAGTTTTCAAGTTTGACAAAATTATGATAAAAATCCAGTTTGAATCTAATTCTTTGAATTTATTTTAAATATCTTGTCATTTACTTGTCCCACAACCTCTGCAGTTTTCAAGTTTTGGGCTAAGCAGAGGTCCCTGTTGTTTAGACAAGGTTTCTGGGAGGAGGATCTGAGAGCTTTATTTGTTATTATTGTTGATTTTATTTCTCCAAGAAAATTATGATTTTTTTAACGACCAACAGATATACAGTCAGTTTAATCTGAATCAAGAAAGACTGACCTTTACTAGACAGCAGCTGAATAGTTACTCCCTGCTTACAGAAATTTACTGACCTGTGGCAATGTGAGCAGAGAGAGCAGTTTGATTCATTGTCAGAGACCAAAGATGAAGGTTGTGAACCGACTCCACTTTTTCAACTGCTAAAATTCTTGCTTTTACGGCATCATAAGCAAATCCTTTTAATGTTCCTGAAAAGGAGAAATTGATGGAAAAACAATATTTTTAAGGAATAAGAATTATGATCAATAGATGAAAATGAATAATGAACTTTTTTTTTCAAGTGATGCATCATTTTTATAAAAGTATTCAATGCTTTGGAAAGCCCATCTATTTCAGAGTTATATAATAACTCTGTGCTATACAATCCTATCCCTTGTTTTAAATTTCTCCACAGAAGGCTGAGACTCACGCATGTTTTAGTCTGAACGTCCAGTTTACATAGGGTAGTGAGCTATTTAGCCACATCATGTCACAGTTTTGCACCAACATCTTTTGTGAGTGCATCTCTATGCCTACATGAACAGCATGAACTCATCCTGCTCCATTTGGATCAGTAAACTGAAACAGCAGCTCCAGCATCTAATTTCTTTTCAGAAAATTCTGTGCAGAATATTCTACTTAGGAGATAGGAGACTCCCCAGAGAGTTCCCCAGGAGGACAGTGGGCTTGCTGCAGAGGGGAACAGGGCACTGCTGACTTTGGCACATCAGCACTGCTCATGGAGGCTGGGAGTCACTGCTTTGAGAAAGAGACTCCTGAATGTCAAGGATTGCTCCCCCTTCCTGGTAGTTTGATTCTTTTTTCCAGTAACCAAGAGACTTGTTGTTTTGGCACCCAAATACACTTAGTTGCTGCACTCTTCTCTAGGTACACTTCTACATGGAAGTATCTCTATCTCACAATCACTGAAAGCAGACTAACCCTGGAATGAAACTACCTTAACAGTATCAGATATTTTATTTCTTGAAACAGCAGTAGGTGCAACTGAAAGAGAGAAGAAATAGCCATGCAGGTAGTCACACTGAGTATCCATTCAAAACCTGCACTATTAGAACTACTTTTCCCCTTAATCCTCATGTCTTCACAGCTGAGAAAGAGGTTACATTATATTATTCGGTGTGACCAAGGCAAAAACATGCATCTGTGACTGCTCAAGTCATTGCAAATCAAATATTCAGGCCCATAGCTGACAGGATTAAATATTGCTAAGCCTGGCTCTTCTTGCTGCTGCTGTGCTGAGAATTGTCTATTCCCATGCACTGGAATGCAACTGGAAAGCTCCAACAGCTTGCTTTTCTGGACTCATGTAACTAAAAATCTTTTAAACTTCTGTCTCTTGCACTCAGCCTATTTCACACAGTTCAAAGCACATTCAAAGCACTTTTTCTTGGCAAAGACTTCTATTTCACACGGGTAGAGGAAATACACAATGAACAAGGTGAGTAGCCATCTCATATGCCAAAGGGGTGATAGAAAGAAATGCTACACATATAGCAAACAAAAGCAACTCAGAGCTTATTAGCAAAATACCAGTACACAGATTTTTTTAAAAACTGGCTTATATGTAAACCTAATGTAATGGTAGAAAACAATTTTTATTAAAATTAGAAGTAGGTTTAAAGTATGATCAGAATCATGAGACTATAGGAAAGTGATGCAGAAACGTGCTATTATACTTTTTTCAGTTTATATAAGCATTAGGGAGAAAGCAACAGAAAAAAAATCAAGTTATTAAGTGTATTGATTCTGGAATCAGGTCCTACCTTCCATTAACACAGTTAAAATATCCCTTAAAATCGTGATGGTAGTTGCCAAAACAAAGATGGAAAACACAAATGTGCAGATTGGGTCAGCTATTTTGTACTGTGGCTAGAAAAATATGAACACACCACTTTGTTAATTTCATTATTGTCAGTTATTGTCATTTTTAATAAATTAACATGAAAGAATAATTAATTCCATTCATCAAGTACAGAATGAGTGCTGGCCTCCTTTGCCAGTTAAGGAGCCTCAGCACAGGGAATGAAGCGCTACAGATGAAGAAAGGGAGAGACACCAAAATGTCTGGTTGAAACACCAAAAAGCAAGAGTTACACTCTCAACAGTTATTTCAGTTCCCAAGAATAAGTATAATTCTCTTTGATACAATTACAGTGTGTATGATTAAAAGAGGAAATATTTACATAGTACCTAGTGTCAAAACGCTGTGAAAATAGCACTTATCCTTGATTGCAAGGCAGGCATATGAACTAATAAAACCAACCTTAAAGAAGATGATAAGTGCACTAATTAGCACACTAATACTCTGAAATAGATCTCCAATGGTATGCACAAAGGCTGCCCGCAGGCTGGCACTGCTCAGCGCTGGCTTTTCCAGAGGGGCTGACACGCATTCCCTGGCTTGTGCCCCGTGGCTGTGCCCGTGGCCAGTCTGGTGCAGAATCAGGCTTAGTCTGCAAGAGATGTAAAGCTGCAAATATCCGAGGATATACTGCATCTCTGAAAGCAGTAAGGTCGTACACATCACCACCCCTGTCACTTCTGAATGCTGAACAGTAAAATCTGACACATTAAGTAGAAATGCAGAGTAGCTGACCAGACAGTCCTAGGTTTTCAGTGATTTGCATAATCAAGAAAGTCTGTGAATGGGGTAATTAATGAGGCCTCATTTTCTATAGAGTTCTTGAATATTCTGACATCTCATAAAAAGTGAGATGGAGAATAATCTCTTCCTGGGGTTTCTAGATTCATAATTTGCCTTCCCAGTGTGGCAGGTAACAGAAAGGAGGAGAGTAACTGCGACTTGCAATGAGGAGCAGGACCTCTCTTTTTGGCTCCTTTCCATATCCTCATGGAGCTCATAAACACTTAATATTTTTGAGGCCATTGTCTCTCTATAGTTCTTTTTATTGAATTCCAGCAGCAGGTTCAAGGTTCAAATGTCATAGGAGAGGAGAACAAAATAACTTACAGGATGTTGGTGAGCACGGCACAAGCAGAGGTAATGAGCATCACTGTAGCATCAATATCATAATCTGGGTGTAGCAGCCTTATGCAAGCCAAATATGTCAACACACCAGTCACCATCCAAACTATTATCATGGACATCAAAGCTCCCAGAATTTCTAGGAATGAAAAAAAATCTGATCTTAACAGTCAGAATAGGAATGCAAAAAAAATTAAGAGGTTGATGATAATGGTTCCAGGTTTATGAACTTAACAGCTAGGAGAGCTGCTTCTTGTATGCTGGTAGTCTTAAAGTTCACAAAGAATGGGCCTTTCTGATCATAGTAAATCCAGTGGCTATCCAGGGTAGCCTTGTCTATGTGGTGGCCTAACCCTGTTCTATCTGCTCCTACTTTTGTCCCCTTTCCACTGCTGAGTTCATGCAGCATTCTAAGAAATTGGAGAGATGTAAAAGATCATTTAGGGAGTTCTGGGAGGAGCAACAGAAATGTGCCTGGCCCTGACGTGGTGTGAAACCCATAAAGACCAGCTCTCCTCTCCCAAGAAGATAATCTTCATCACAGGAGCAGAGGTTTGAAGGAAGAAGAGAGGCACAGCTCACCCAAATCCACTGTCAGACATTACCCCCTCCACTAGCCTCCCCTGTTTCTCCACACCTCGCACAACTTCACCCTTCAGAAGGACAGTAGCAGCTCCTAACGAGGTCCTGTCAGCAAAACTTATCCTGAAACTCATTCTGCCAATGCCACAAAGTCATTTTTGTGCCACCAGCTATGATGAGAACAAAAGAAGTTATTTTTTCCCCAGGGTAGCAAAATTTAATTTTGTCTCTATTGGCTTTGAGCTGGGCTCAAATAAATCCAGTCCCCAAGGCCACCTTTTATTGCACTGTTATAGGAGAGGTCCAGGGAAGTGCATATGAACGTGCAGCATGCTTTTAATAGGATATGGGACTAGTAATTGCCACGTGACTTGAATGGGTAAATGAGCACAACTGAGACAATACCAAAGAAAATGCAAGCTCACAGTAAATGAAAGGCAGTAGGCAGCCAGAAAGCATTTGCACAGACCTCCACTGACAATCCATTAAAACAGCTTATAATTTTTTATATCATTTTATGGGGATCCCCCTTTTGCAGGCTGCAAAAACTTATCAAAAAACCTTTTTGCCTAAAAATGGAAAATAATAAATCAAAGTGCACCAACAGAGGAATCCAGTTTTGCTTAAAAGTAGACAGAAGCAAACATAAATCATATGATTTTTTTTTCCCCTGCAAACTTGGCCCAACTGAAGGTGTTGATGGCTGTGCTACCATTGGCATGAAAGCAGCCAAGAGCTCTTGTGAACACACGCATCCACCTGTGTGGATTTATGCATATCTTCCATAACAGAACATGTTAGTGGTCATCTTTACATATTAATTTTCAATGGAGTCTCTTGGCAAGAGTTTTATTAAGATTACAGATCAGTTCAGCAGCACTAAATACTTCACTCAAGATGTTCTCAGTTACTTTTTTTTCAGAACTACTAGCACTAACAGAGCACAGCAAACAATAGTGTAGGATTGTGTGGGAATCTCTGAGTACAGTTGAGGAAAATTAAGGTGCAAGAGAGTTTTTGTACCTGAAAATAGTTTGGCTCACACTATCAATTTCATTCAATATTGTGTTTCTGTGTTTGTGAAAGTAGCTGCACTGCTTTGGCATGGAAGGCAGGAAGCATTCAGATGGCTAAAGCTGAACACTGCCATACTGAGTCTTTTCATGACAATATCTATCAGTCTAAGAGAAGCAGTGAAGAAACATCTTCCAGTGTCATGGAGGGCTGCACCTGCAAGACCTTGGTAGTCAGTGAAGAGTGATTTTGCCACCTGAGTGCCCTTAGCTACTCTATTAAGGCACTCACCTGCATATTAAACTGAGAATATAGCTAGGAAAATAAGCAAGAAACAGCATAACAATCATGGAATGCAATTAAATAGCTTCTAACATTTGATGCAAGACTCTTTTTGCTACCAGGATAAAAAGGGCAATAAGGGATTGGTTTCGAAGTTCTGCATTGCAATGACAGAATAAAAATAATCTAATTCAGACTGAGGATCAAGTTACATGAAGTGGCTGAACCTGCCTACAACAGCAAGAGAAGTCTCTCACTCTTTCCCCCCCAGGATAAGAGGTAATAAACAGAAAAGTAATTGTTGACCAACTGATGTTAAGTAGTAGTTTACTAAGGCTGCAGAACTCAGCTGTGTGTTGCCAACCATGCCTGAGCCATACTGAACCTTCCACCCACCCAGCAGCCTGTTTCCAGCAGGGCTGGCACACTTAGGGACCTACAGAAAGACAGGATGAGTATGGCATATGCTTTCCTGGTAATCTCTGCAGCTACAGCCAACCTACAGACATCTGAGTCAGAAGCTGGTTCTGGACTTTACTACTGAAGATCCTTGAAGCATTTATCATCTGAGTCCTTGGTTCTGGTGCACAGGTGTCCAGAGCCACTTGAGAAACACTGACACCTCCATGTGTGACTTGACACAAGGTATATGATTTACCCATGGACTTCCAGAGTGGCAACTGGATTTCAAATGGCACAAATCAATTACATATAAGCAACAAAACTGAGCCCTGAGACACCCAACATGAGATTTACTTTTAGACAGAGACAACTAAATTGCCCTGCCTGTAGGAATTACCTCAGTGCCTAAGCTCCTTCTGTGGACAGTGGACATCAAATTAATGGTGATTCACACAGTTCCCTTCTTCACTGGCTGACTGGGAACACATACTGGTTTCTTGGCTATGAGTGTCAGGTCACACTTGAGATGCCTTGATTTTGTGCTTGGCACCCTGTGCCAAGGTCTTGTGCAACAGCTTCCATTCCCATGCTTAGGCCTCCAACATCCTAGGGATGTAATGCTGGACTTCCATGTATAGGAGGCTGAATGGAGTCAAGATTTCTGAATATCAGAGACTTAGACCCTGTGCTTAAAGGGGCTCATGTGCATGTAGGCATTGATATTTAGGTGTCTAAATCTTGAACAGACTCATACTCCCAGAAAATTATTCTCATGGTTAGTATTTTGCTGGTGTCTTGTCTTTTGTAAAAACACTTGTGTTTGATTGTCAGACTTTTGGTATTAGGTATCATCTGCAAAATTATTGTTTTATGTTGAGGACAGAGTACTTTAAAATCTGTTTGCATCTGATAAAAATGAACAGTAATAAAGACAGATGAAAGGAGACAATCTAGAAAAGGGTAAATGTTAAAGGAACTCACTTTTCTACAAATGTAACATCGTGGACTTCTTAAAATAATTTAATAATTTTCTTTAGAAATGGAGCAAACCCTAATTTTTATGGTTGCTTTTATAGAAATTTGTTTCATAACAAGTTGAGAGCACAGTCCTCCACACACTCAAGTCACTGAGAGAAGTTGCTGTTACTTCAACCAAAGTTAGCACAGTTAGCAAAGTTAGTAAATAATGAACTGAAAGACATGCTCTGAAATAAGAGATGACTCTTTGCTTCTTTGAAATTCACTGCCTTACCATGTTTCATGTCCTGAGAGCTGTGGGAGCATTAGTGCTTTCTCTAAATGCCTGCAGACCCAGTGGTCAGGTCATCAGCACGTTCTCCATTCCCTGGCTATGATAACTTCCCCTTCCCATTCCACATGTTCATACCATGAGGTGTTTGCTACCTGCTCGGTGCCACCCAAAAGTTAACTGTTTGGTAGGAGGTTTGGAGGTGAGCCACAGCGAGAAGAGGCTGATCAGGAAGCTTGTCAGGTCCAGCAGGATGTGTGCCGCGTCGCTGACCACTGCCAGGCTCCCGGCGATCTGCCCACCTGTGGGGAACACACACCTGGATCTCAGCTCTGGTCAGAAGTCTGAGACAACCAGATCAAACTCAAGACCTGTTTTGCTGAGAATCAAAGGGAACACTCAATTTTCATTCATCATACACAAGACCAAAAACTCTTCAAAGATAATTTCATTTTGTACCTCATTCATGCAGTGAAAGGTATGAACTAATAGAAACACATTAGCCAAGTTTCTTTAGAAACTTAGAGAGAGACCTATGAACAGTAAGAGCTGTGATACATTAGTTCCATAGTTACATTACTATTGTACTGCTTGACTATTTTAATATCAGATTTTTTTTCTGAAAAGCCATATTAGGAATCACATTTCCCATATCCTCCCACTATCTTTTCACAGAACACTGATATTTTTATGTATGTACAACAGCTCAGAGACCTAGCTTATGGGATTAATTTCCAATTTATTACAGGAAAATGTGCATGTTCTTCCTGCTGCCTGACTGCTTGTTTGTCACAGACAACACTAAAACAGGAAAACACGGAAAAATCCCAGTCAAGAACTGTGATAAGCAATCAACCATTTTAGTGAGGGCATAGTGAAAAATATTCTGTTCTTAGGACTAATCTATCATTTTGAATCTGTGATGCATGACTTAATTTTCCTGCTAGAGCTCAAAAAATGTGGCTGAATATCATTTTACTCTGTGGGGGTTTGGATTTATGTGGATTCTGAAGGGAAAAAACCCACCAAATTAAAAACATTTTGGGTTATTTTATTCACATTTCTTTTAGTCAGTAAGCCAAATATCTTTATTTTTTTCAAATTCTTCTAGCTGTGTCTCAGGGATAAAGGCAAATCCAAATAAACTAAAAGTTTGTTTTAAACTGCCCCAGCTCCTGATGACTGCAGGAGAAGACAAGGACCCCAGGCAGGACACTGTCCTTCCAACACATTACAGCAGGGGAAGCTTTTCATCAAAGTGCAAATGTAGAAAAGTAGACATGTGAAATACTAGAGCCAAATCACCTAGTTTCTGCATTTGGCAATGCATTTCCATTCTTCAGTCATTTAATTAATTTCAGCTCACTCATTTCTCTAACCATAACCCGTATGAGAATTAATGAATCCTGAAAAACATCATAAAATGCCTCATTCAACTCCTTGGCAGCATACCACTGCCAAAAGGACATGTAGATAGATCTCTTGTTTCCTTGTAGTTGGAGTATTTTCATGCCAGCAGGGTGGACTGTCTGTTTAATTTCCTCCTTTATGCATATTTCAGATTAGAATACCTAACACCATAAGTTTTTTCAGTGCAGAATTTTGCTCAAAGTTACCTCCCAAAAGGGAGAAAGCATGGCTGAAGAATTTGGGGGCATCTCATTCCTTGCAGTAAAATGAAAAATTCATCAGAATAAGTATTTCCCAGTACATGCTCAAGTGCACAGCTAATTTTTGGTCATGGCACATCTCTTAGACTTTCACTGTTTTCAGGGTAACTGTATCTCAAGAGGGAGGCAGCTCTGCTTAGAAGGGGGAAGAAGGCTTGTCTGGCAGTGCCCAGATGCTAATATCCCAGGGATCAGGTATCTTTCAGCAAACAAATATGTAGATCACAAGCTGTGGGCAAAACCCTATCACATTTTATGTACTCTAGTTCCATGTTCTGTGGGACAGCATCTCAAAAGCTTGCTGCTAGCCTGTTGTCTTCGAAAAATGTTTGCAAATTATTATTTTATATGTTGCTGGCATAACTAATGCCTTGGGTGAGTTTCAGAGATCTCAGTCTGCTTAACCCAACAATTCATCTCACTGATCAAGTTTTTATGTTCTGCTCTGACACAAGACCACATGCAGTGTTTGTCTTTCTTTTTGCTGCCCAAGTGGAAGTGCTTTGAAATCCACATTTGGTCCTTAAACACCAAAAAATCATTGGAAAGCAGTTTTATATCTGGGCTCCACTGTGGGTAGTATTGGTCTGACTGATATTTCCAGATCTACGGAGATTGTGATGGATCTGCCTTAGAAGAAGAGAAGACAATTGTCTTTCAAAGAGAGTTGGTGGTCTATCAGGTTCAACCAGCAGTGCCCCTTTTGGGAAAGCAGTAATGGCCAGCACAGATGGTTTGAGAAAAAGACACCATGAAAGGATCTAGGCATTCAAAAAAACACAACTTTTCAATCTCTCCGAGAGTGATGCAGCTTTGTTTCTTCTGTTGAGCAGAATAATGCCCATGGAAGCTGTTAGCCCTTAGAGGGCAAGGAGGGGAGGGGAAAATATTCTTTATCTTCAGGAGTAAAGTAAGTATTGTAGTTATAGGCTTTTACAGCTTTTTATCAATACTCCCAACAAGTGGCCTTTGAGACTTACCATTCCCTATAATGGATGTTTATAACTTTATAGACCACAAGCAGTAGAAATTGTCAGTCACTCAACGGTCAATCATCAGGCACAGCAGTCTTGCCTAATGATTAAAAAAATTAAATGTATGGTTCATAATTACAAAAATCTCCACAGAGAGCTGTCTGTAACTGCAGTTAATAACTGGTTTGTCAAAGTTTAATGGTCTGAAGCAAAACGGTCTTCAAGCCTGTTACTTAAGCTGTCACTGCAAAAAAGCTGCATGATTCATTAAGCAAAACGAAACATTTAGTTAACATATCATCTGTCCTTCCAATTATCCTCTAGCACAGCCGCATTCACCAAACTTAAGCCTACTGATTATATGGTTTTGTTAATAATGCATTACTTCTGGCACTGGAAATTACTGCATGGGGATTAGCAGCATGCACCGGTTTTCATGGGGGAACTGCACGTGACCTACAAACAACAGGGCTTCATGCAGAGGGAGCACGTGGGAGGGAAGAGTTGGAGAAGTCCCTGCTGGGTTTGGCAGCCAGAGGAGAAGGGAGAAATGCAGCAACTCTTTCAGTGCCTCCACTTCTCAGTTGTGGGGAAGACAAAGCCTTTCTGTTTCATTTTCATGGGGCTCCAGAGACGTCTGAGCTGGGAAAATATGGGTTTCAGAGGCCTTCCTGGCTGATTTTTGTTACATGGCTGGAACACATATGGCAAAAGTCTGTGGGATTCCTCATGCCTTCCCTTNCTCCACAGAGAGCTGTCTGTAACTGCAGTTAATAACTGGTTTGTCAAAGTTTAATGGTCTGAAGCAAAACGGTCTTCAAGCCTGTTACTTAAGCTGTCACTGCAAAAAAGCTGCATGATTCATTAAGCAAAACGAAACATTTAGTTAACATATCATCTGTCCTTCCAATTATCCTCTAGCACAGCCGCATTCACCAAACTTAAGCCTACTGATTATATGGTTTTGTTAATAATGCATTACTTCTGGCACTGGAAATTACTGCACGGGGATTAGCAGCATGCACCGGTTTTCATGGGGGAACTGCACGTGACCTACAAACAACAGGGCTTCATGCAGAGGGAGCACGTGGGAGGGAAGAGTTGGAGAAGTCCCTGCTGGGTTTGGCAGCCAGAGGAGAAGGGAGAAATGCAGCAACTCTTTCAGTGCCTCCACTTCTCAGTTGTGGGGAAGACAAAGCCTTTCTGTTTCATTTTCATGGGGCTCCAGAGACGTCTGAGCTGGGAAAATATGGGTTTCAGAGGCCTTCCTGGCTGATTTTTGTTACATGGCTGGAACACATATGGCAAAAGTCTGTGGGATTCCTCATGCCTTCCCTTACCTCAGCTCACTGCAGAGAAGGGCAAATTAAAGAGCCAGGAACTATCAGGTGGATATAAATGTCATAGAATCCAGGGAGAGAGCAGAACAGTGAGATAAAATGAAAGCCAGTGCTCTATGAACAAATACTTATATTGGATATTGTAGGGTGGCTCCAGAAGTGAAAGCTAATTAGGTAGGGGAATAATCTTCCATTGATCCAGAGACAAGCCAGCAGGCCAATTTAAAAGATAAACATGCCCTGATATAAATACATTGACTTGACTGTAGAAAAACAGATGGTGAATCTGGCCCTGTATTTCCCTGGATTTTGAAAAGACTCTTGCATTTATTTTCAGATCCTGCTGCTAGCAGCGTTCATCAGTGCTGAGGTCTCATTGGCCTGGATAAATATGTAAAGTCTTTTAATCTTTTAAAAAGAATGTAACCCAATTTATTAGAAACCTTTTGTGATGCTAAGACATGCACCAGTCAAGATTAAAAACCTGGAAGAACAGTTCAGACCATTAACTAATCTCTGTATTCCTACACAGATGCAATCCTTGAATGAATATATGAAAATATTTTGATAATTTCACTTAAACCCTCTCCTCCTCCCAATTCTTTTAATGACCAGAGACAAAGGAGAGTTATTTAATGCCAGGTGGGTTCACCCCTGTCAGCATGGTCTCTGCAGTCAGAGTGCACACTGAAGGCAAGAATGTGGCTGTGCTGGGCACCAGACTGGGCTTTTTTTTGAACACACATACTCCCCTGTTATCTCAGCAATCACGAAGAAGGTGCAAATTACTGATGCTACACAGAGCTTCCTCCTGGCTTGATGCTGCTCCCTCTTTCTGTTCTCATAGGCCTGTGAGTAGCTGTGACAGTGATATGCTGGATTAGCTCCTGTAACTTCTGCTTCCTGCTGCTGCCTCTCTTCATTTGAATTCCTCTGAAGCCAGCTCATCCTTTGGGATAGAAAGAAATAGAAGGTTGAAAAAGAAAAACCCTGGTTATTGAGGCATCTAGCCCTACAGCCCCAGAAACGATGTAATTAATGCTTTCAAAGGATAAAAGCAGCATTGGGAACAGCAGAGCAGGTCATAGAAGAGGCTTGCTCGCACAAGCAAGGCTCTGTGGGAGGGAGCTGCACATGAAATGAGTGTTCTGGCTGTGTTTCCCAACTCTTTGGGGTCTCCTACATCGTTTAGCAGTTCATGAAGCACAGGGTGGCTTTCTCAGGCTGTATATCTCATACACACCACATGACTTCGAAAAAATTGTAACTCATGTAAATAGATACCACATTCAGCATAACATGGAGAAAATTCTACTAAAAATTCAAGATTTTATTCCCAACAGCTTTGTCAGGAAGACTAGTCAAAAAACCACCCCAGACTTATTTTTCTTAAATATAATTGGCTAAAGTTATTTCTCTCCTCTCTTTGCACACAGAACTATTTTATCTCAATTTTCCACAAATGTACAAAATCTACCAATTTTCCAGAAGAACCTGAGTATAGAAAATATTAACTGAAAAATCTCAAAGGTAATCAAAAAATCAAAGAAATAAATTCTCCATAGTACATGTAACCCATGGTACACGTAGAACCCTTTGTGCCACTGATTTCATGGTAAGGTGAGAAGTCCAGCAGAAGTGGCTCTTTGAGCATTGCTCCATCATGAAGTGATTTCTCAGCCAAGTCTGCTCTGCCACAAAACCTCAGTGCTGTGCCTCTCAGGGCTCCTGCACAGGAAATAAAGGGCAGGGATAGAGAGGTCTGGGGCCAAGCTCATTGCACGGCAGCTGTGGGAGCTCCTGGATGACCATGATGTCTGGAGCTCTTAGTAGAGCAACCAAGAGATTCCCCCTGGGAGGCCCCAAGGTGGTTTGCTGAGCAAGGATGTTCCCTTCTCCTTATCACTCAGCAGAAAAGACCCCAAACAGCAAAAAACAACCCCAAACCTCTAAACCCCTCCCATGGGGAACCTAAAATCATTCTCTCTCTCCCAATAAAACACTTGTTGCCAGAGCTACACCTAATGTGGTGAGTGCACTGAGACTGTGGCAGCAGAAGGTGAATTCTGCCAAGATGCACATACACACCATCCCTATAACCATGTGTTGCAGCTATTTGAGGTCTGTGTGCAGGTGCTACCCAGGAACACAGCAAACTCCACTGGTTTTTTTCAAGTCTGAAATTAACCTGGGGGCAGGATGTGGGACTGGGCTTAGTTGCCCCAGTAATAACAGTGGCCTTTCCCCATTTTGACTTCAGACTTTCCTCTGGGACTAGGAAGAATTGTTTCTTCAGCTGAGTGAAGGAAACCTGTGCTCCAGGAAGTAACATGAGTCCTGTAGTGTTTCTGCACTGTTTATAGAAGTGTCAAGATGCCTAAAATCTCACTGGAAAGAAATCAGCTGGTGGCTGCCAACCTGCAGCAGTCAATGTCCAGAAAAAAAAAAAAAAAACCTGTACTGAAATCACAAGCTTTTTCCAGCTGCTGTTTTTGGGCAGCCTGAGGGGGCTGCAGCTGCTCAGCAGGTTTGAAGTCGTGCCAGGTGCCCCACACTGGTGGGCAGGAGGCAAAGGCACCTGTAGAACTGATGCCTTGGCCTTTTATGTTTAACATCACAGAGGTACTGGCAAAAGAAGAGCTGACCCACCTTGGCAGCCAAGCCCTGCAACTGTAGATAATCAATGTGGATTTGGTTCTGTAAATGCTATTGAGATGTTCCAAGCGTGCGACATTCCCCTGAGTCAGCCTGTTTCCCAGCCAGGTTAGCATGTGGTGTCTGTTTGCTCAGTGGAGGTGACTTATTCCCCCTGTACGTGAGGAGCTTGTGTGAAAGAGCAACTCGTCAGATTTAATGCCTGATGCTTGGATACAGTGAGTTTTCTTAGTCCTTTTGTCAGCATTTTCCTTTATTTTCCTCACAACAATAAATAAATAGGCGTTGCGCTGTCTAGGGAGTGGGCTGCCCATCTGGCAGCTGGGGTCCCCACCAGCCAGTCCTTTTCCAGTCCTTTAGTTTTACATTTATACATTTATTCCTCATGTGCACTGTGTCATTTTTGTACAATATTTTACTGACGAATTAGACACAGAAGGTACCACAAATTAATTCCTTCCAGATGGCTGAATAAAATGCTGTAGTTCTCTCACTGTCCCCTGGAGATCACGGCAGGCAAGATTTTCTTTCTCATGATCTCTCTCTGGAGTTAACTTCCAATGCTTTTCTATAGTTTGCATGTAAAATTAATTTCCCCTTACCTCAATTTTCATCAGCTGGCATTGAACATTAAAATCATCTTAATGACATGAGTCACGATCAGCTCAACAGCCTCTCAGGCAGGAATGCCAAAATTACCGCTGCATATTCTGAGCAACCAAGTCCTTTCCTTGCTGTTAACAAAATAGGTCACTCTGTGATCTCACACTCTTTTGGTTTTTGTCTTTCAGTCTCTCTGTCAACTAACAAAGCCTCAGGGCATCACTGAAGGGCAGGAAAGCACTGTCCACAGATCTTTCTGGACAGATGCAAAAGCAAACAGAGACAGCATAAACCCACAAATGTCACATTTTTCTGTCTAAAGGGTACCTAGATAAAAGTGCCCCAGTTGCCAGAGGTGATGAGCATTCACTGCTCCCTTTGAATCTGCGGAACAGCATCTGGCCTGATGAGTTGGGAAAACTCCTGCCAGCTCCTGTACATAACCATTATTTTTCTTTCAAAAGCTGCCTGCTACTAATTAAAAGAATCTAAGAATCTAAGAGGCAGTTTTATAAAAGTATGAATCAAAAGCTTAAGGTGCAAAGATCAGCTCTGTTAGACCAGAAAACCCTTCATAGTGTTTTAGAGGAAGATGTAGCCTTTGAGCATCAGGTCTCTGTGCCAGCATATTGCAGAGTCACAGATTAAAAAATAATCTTTTCTCCCTTTCAAATCTCTTTTCTTTGTAAAAAGGATAGTCAGGGGAATGTCACTGAAAGGCTCCTACTGAGTCATGCCCGGAAGGGGGAAGCAGAAAATATTAATACATCTTGCAGATTTCACACAAATCATTAGCAATAGCTTTTTATTACAACTTCCTTTCTGTTTATTTTCACTTGATCTGCTGGGTGCCTTCATCTGCAGGCTTATGGGAATAATTGCTATCCTCCTAGACCATTATGAGTTCCCCAGTCAAAAGAGGAAAATGTGGAATCACTGTGCTTTCCACAGGAGATCATCTCCTTCATGAGGGAAAATAGTAATTTTCTGGTGCCTGAAAGGATAATGAAACTGCCTTCAGACAAAAATTTATCAAAGCCATAGCTACCTTCCTTATGCTGGCACCATTCCGATTTCAACTGATGTACCAGTCTTGAATATTTTCAAGGTATTTAAGACCCTGTTAAAAAACTGCAGTCCAGTTTCTCCTTTTCCTTACTGTGGGCACAAAATAAAGGCAAATATTTATATATTTGCACACATTTAGATGTCTAGTAGATAGGAATTCATGCCTTAGTTATCTTATTTGGCCTCATTTTGAGGGCCCAGCCCTGTATGCATAAACATATTGTCAAGAGTTTTCCTTCTACATAAAAGTTATAACAATGGCTGCCTGGAGACAGATCAAAGGTGTGTGTAGCCAAGTATCCAAATTCTGTCATGAGCATGAAGGAATACATAAGGTCAAAATACCAAAGAGGAACATTCCCAGAGAGTTACTGCTCCCCAGTTCTGAACCAGAGCTCTTGTCCAACAGATCTTTATTCCACAAACCCAGCTGACTTGAAACTATTGACAAAAATTAATTATGATATGTGTAAAAATAATGTGTCTTTTGCCACTCTGGAGCTGTCTGCCTGCTATTTTAATTAGTTCTTCTACTGTTAGAAATAATGACTATTCCCTATTTACCTGCCTTACATCATTCATGATTTTATGTGTCACTGTTATATCTCTGAACCATCAATTTTCTGAGCTGATGCCCTAGCTATTTAATTTCTGTTTCATATCACTTACTACCTTGGTTCTAGTTTTCTTTCTGAGATGAAGAAGGCAAAACTGAATTGGGCATAATGGAGATGGCATATGGCAGACACATACTGGGCAGACACAGCCCTTTCTGCATGGTCCTAGTGTCACCTGCAGGGGGACAAAGGCAATGGGATTGGGTACACCGGGTCTGCTAAGATACTGTGTGCTATTGGACCAGATGGCAAAGGAGACAACCACAGGCCCCTCAGCTAAAACGATCCAGGAATCACAGGAAACACCTACAATCTTCCTGAGCATTGATTCTGTAAAGGATAAGGAGTGGTGGAAAGCCTTTATTTGATGAGGACTCTTTGATCTCATAAGATCATATCGCCTGCAAGAAGGGAGAAAAAGAAAATATTCCTTATGTACTTGTTATAGAAAATCACTCTTCACTTGAAGAAATCGTCCCCCAGGTTTGCTTCAAACTTTTGCCTGCCGGTATGAGCCTGTCAGACAGGAATCAATTAAGAGTCTAAGGCCTGTAGATAGGAATATCTGTGCTAATCTCTGTGTTAAAAGCCTTTGCATGAAGACAAACCCTAACATTTTCACATAACTTTCCTGCTTTCAGCATTGCCCACCCCTAGGTTTTTCCCCTGCCTTGTCTCTTGTCTCAAAGACAAAATAAAAACCAAAATTTTGAGACTTAAAGCCTTGAATTTCACTTGTGTGATGGTATTCAAAATCCCACTATAAAGAGAGATAAAGAACATAATAAGAAATCCATGCTGGATCAACCTGAAATCTAACTCATAGCACAGCTAGAACAATCAGATGCAAATCCACTGATTTATGAAGTGGGATATTGAATATTTCTGGTCAATATTGCTGTGATCTGTTGCCAGCAAGAAATAAAATACTCTGGCCTGACTTAATTCATGGAAAATTGAGGAACTTGGTCAAGCCATTACCTAGACCATTACCAACCCTAAAGAGTTATCTAGATCACTGTATAGGTGATAACAAATAGAAAAAATAGAATATAAACTATTAGTCATTAGAAGAAGTTATTCTCTTTTAATACCACCATTCATTGTGAAAAGACCATACAAAACTATCTTAGAGAACTGGTTCAGACCTAATTTAAAGATAAGTGATGTATGACTTACAGACAACATGTTTTGCATGAAGCAGGAGGTTCTGAGTGCTCAGCTTCAGACCCTGTAACCAGTATGGTTCATAACCTTCTTCAAATCTGATGGGAAGTGTCCTGTCCTGAGACCCATCCTATGTAATGCCTTCCTCTGGAGGAGGAGGTGTAGGGCACCCTGGTCACGTTGGCAGATGATTCCAACCTGCAGGTGCAACTGATAGATTGGAGGGCAAGGCTGCCATAAGGAGTCTGGAGGAAGATCTCAACAGGAGCCATCTAATTGCACAAGAACAAATATAAAGTCCTGCACCTGGGACAGACAGATTTGTGAGACCACATCTACAGTATCGTGTCCAGCTTTGGGGCCCTTAGCACAGGAAGGATCAGTAAAGTAGTGCAGGTTCAGCAACAGGGTGACCAGGATGATTAAAGGCTGCAGCACTGCTGTGTGGACTGGACTTTTTGTGAGCAACCTGGATGCAATATGCCAATATTCTTGAGGAGGCT
>VZUA01005172.1:1480-24375 GCA_013401035.1 Horornis vulcanius
AAAAAAGTAACATTTTCCTGTAATAAAATCTTAGTTCTGATCAAGATCCTTTTCCACCAGAAAATGTTCCTGCACAAAATTTTTAGGTGTCTCTATGCAGCTCATTTTGGTTTCCTTTAAATACCTATAGTTAAGTTTAATCCCAAACTTCATACAGTTTTCAAATTGCGAAAGTTTCAAATTAAATGGAAAGTTTGTTGGAAAATACAAGCTCTACTTGAGGCTTGATGCTAAAAGTAATCTACAACTAGCCAATAATAAAAGCTTTACAAGTGTATTTAGAACAAAGAAGCCCCCTCCACTGACTTCCACTTGCATCATTTCCTTCAGTAACTGAGGGTGATTTTGCAGTTGCCCGCACTACACGCTTCTTACTAAGCAGCAAAGGGTTTAATGAAAAACCTTAACATCGCCAAGACATTTGCATACTGAAGTGAAGTACGCATCATCAGTTAAGAACTTAGAACATTTGTGGTCCACAGCTATTCTTGGATTTAGAAATTTTAATATGGAAATATTGCAAGGTCAAATACTTCAATTACATCTGTTAGTCTGTCCAGGCATTGCCTTTGCTTATTCTGTCTGTATCCCAAAGCAAACAATGAGACTGCCACCATCAGTTTGAAAGCAGTGTGTCCTCACCAGTTTCAAGTCCAGTATAAAACTACCATCGATAAATCACCAAGGATGACTTTCCTATAAGAACAGGAATTACAGAAAGATGACTGATGCCCTGTGAACATGCTAGTATTTTAATAAGCATTCATTTCTTACTTATTGTGTGGTTTAAAAATAACATAAAAGAGCTTTTAGGAACACGATTCCCATTATTTTAGACTGACCCTTCCAGATAAAGGATTTGATGACTCATATTTAGTCTTGGCAAGTGTTTTCTACCAATTTTAATTGAAGCTCTCAAAAAGAGGCTGATGGGGGAAAGACTGATTGGAAATACTGTATGACTTTTATTATTTTTTCCCTTACAGAACTTTTTTATGTCTCAGCTGCACAGATCAATTTCACAATTTATGATAAGTATTTCCATAACTTCACTTTTCCTTCTCAAATCTCCATGCCTATTTTACTATTATTTTGCTTTCCATAGCTGTTTGATAGTTAGCAATTGTACTTTGTCAGAATTTCTTTTGCAAATAAATGTATTTGATTTATTAAAATCTCCCTCTTTGTCTGGAGCAGCTATTCCTTTCAGTGTATCATCTCTAAATTAATATCCTTAAATGCCCTACATGTGAAGAGGAATAATAAAGACTTTATAATGGAAGATACAGGTGTAGCTGTAGCAAGGTTTCATGATATATTGTAAAGGCTATAGCAGAGGTGAGCAATATATAAGTCATGCCACCTTTTATGTTTTCCATTTTCCTGAAAGGGCTCCATCTAATTCTGGGCCATGGAGAGTTTGATAGTTTCCATCAAGAGCTTACACAGTTCTAGGACTCCTGAGCAGTTAGGAATTTTAATGTTCTCTAGTCTTACATTTGTTTGACAATGTGCCATTTATCTGAGACTTGCATGCACTGACATGCTCCTAAATTACATGGGTGCATTTCCATTTTTTTTAGGATACAGATTATAGAGACCAAGATCAGAAATAAGGACACAGTATTGGAAAGAGTACTGTGTTAAATTACAGAGTGGTTGAAGCTGGGAGGAACCTCTGGAAGTCATCTGGGTCAAACTCCCCTGCTCAAGCAGGTACACCCAAGAGCTGCTTGCCCAGGACTGTGTCCAGATGACTTCTTCTGAATATATCCAATAATGGAGACTCCACAACCTCTCTGGACAACCTGTGCCAGTGCTCTGTCACCCTCATAGTGATAAAGTGTTTCCTGATGTTCTCTGAGGCCATTGCCTCTGGTCTTGTCACCTGGCACCACTGAAATGAGCCTGGCTCTATTCTATTTGCACTCTCCACACACGCAAGTCTCTTTCCAAGTCTCTTCTCATGCTCCCCAATTTCCCCAAGTCTTACATGAAGTTTTCATTCCATTCATACACTGAACATACACAATTCTATTGCAGAACCTATTTAAGTAGGAACACCTTCACTGCAAAGGCTACCCAAGCCACAGATGCCAGTGCACTCCATGAGAGCCACTAAGGCTGATGAATGGCCAAGTCACATTCTTTTTGCTACACCAACCTGGGCCATTTAATTATCATGCTTTCTTTTTTCCCAGTGATTTAATCATCTGTCTTTCCTGACACAGAAAATTATTAAAGAGCACTAAAGAATTACAACAGAATAATTAGAATATTTTAGTTTCCATGTATACTGCAAAAAACTTGGCCTGAAACTTGACCTATGCCCTATGGTAAACACCAGTCCAAAGCACTGTAAACCAGAATGAGAGAACTGGTCTGCAGGGGTGACGTTTAGGGCAACAACCTATTCAGAATCCATATCAGATCAGCACTGAAAAAATATGTATTACTCCTCCTCTAAAAGGAAAGTACCCTACATTCACTACTCCAACAGAACTCAAGATATACCCCCTCTTACTTTAAGAATGGTGGAAGTGTTCTCAAACCCAAGTATCTCACTGACCAACTTCAGAAGAAATTAAAACTTGAATACAGCAATTCTTCAACTTTTTGTGCTGAGCCCCCTGTGCAGCCCTATGACAAAGCCCACATCAGGGCTGTTGATGTCTTAAGGAAACTCAGTCCATGTATTGTAAACAATAAAGTACAAGTTTTAGCTGTTAAGAAGGCTAAAATCAGGTAGAAGTCAAGTATAGAGAATGCATGTTTCAATGAAGAAAGGTAATCATAATGTCTCTGGAATCAGGCCTTCCCTAGCCATCAGATTTGGAATATTGCTCTTACATTTCTACGGGCAAACAATCTACCTAATTTTGTACTTGACAGCCTCTCACTGGAAGTGTGATGTAGCTGCCTGATGGCACCTAGTTGTATTTAATGATTGAGAGAAATGCTCTTTCTGGGTGTTTCAGAATACAAAGGCATTTCAGCAGAAGTTCTCTTATTTCTCTGTGTTTCTGCTAACATGTAACATGTTTGCAAAGGGAAGTGTAAGCATGGAAATCAGAAATGCCTTTTAGTACTAGATTTTATGACAACCAGCTCCCTTGCTGGCCTGTCCTCTGCTGTTACAACACAGATACACTGCATGCATTTACCTTCCCCACATACAGATTTTACACACGAGAAGTACAAGAAGCAGCAATAAGCTTTGTAAAACAAACCCAAGACATATGTGTGCAAACTGAGGTACAAAGAGGACCACCACAAGAGGTTTGAGTTACTCCCATTAGTCCTGCACAGCTTTTAAACAAACTTTTGACACTTCTTCTGCTTGTAAAAAAAAAAAAAAAAAATTAAAATTGTTTTTTCCTCTACAGAAATCCAGGGGAAGTCAAATTTTCTGATTGTACTTGAACACCTGGTGTTGATTAAAATAATGCCTTCATCTCAAACCAGCAGGACAAGTTTCCCTTGAAATCTGCCATTTTAAGTAACATCTGGAATTTAATTAGGGCAAACAATTACACACATACAGTGACATCCAACTGTCTTCTTTCCATTCTACTTCAGAGAAGAACAAATATTACCTTATTAAAAAACAACTGAGAAAAAAAAATCCACAACAAGAAAAAACCAAACCCACACAGACCCAAGTTCTTATGCTCCTCTAGCAAAAATTCTGCTGTGGAATAAGTCATCAATGATGCTATTAAATAAACATCTGCAAAGCACTCTGCTTTTCTACTTGCCTTTCTCTATTACCATGCTCCTCCCTGCAGTAAATAATTTAAACAATTACATAAATCTTGAATTTACAAAGCTATCTAGCTTCATATGTCAGGCATCAAAAGCCATTAGGGTGCCAAAGGCATCTTTTGCCTGTCTTCACCAGCCTCCAACTACACCTGAAGTTTCCTAAATTGCCAGACTACAGCATTTCCTCTACTGAACACCAGCTCTCACCCTGTAAATCACCAGCTCCTGCTCAGATTTTTGGAAAAGTACATGAAGCATATACTGAGACCGTATTAACTTCATTTTGTAATTAAAGCTGTAGAGACAGCTGCAGAAAGGACAACAACAACATGTCCAAAAATCCCACGCACCTGTTTTCAACAGTGGTCAACTCTTTAGTAAAGGGCTGATTTTTACCAAGTGTTGGGAAAATGCCAAATTATTCAGCTGTTAAACTGCAGACTAGCTAAAGCTCTGAATGGAGCAGAATGGGACAGAATACACACTCTTTTGAGATGCTTCAGGTTCTCTTCAGAAGTAGACAGACAACACAGCTGCTTTACTCACTCAAATTCAAGGTCTTTTTACTTTTTGCAATCACTACTACTATTTATGTCTTTTATGACTGTGCCTAATGGCCTCAATTATGACTCACTGTTCGACCTGCTGTATCATACAGAACATGAACAAGAACTGTACTTTTCAACTCCTGTAAACACAGCTAGGACCTGAGCCCACAGGTAATTCTGCAGGAAATTTCAGAATACAAGAAACTGCACCTGCTAAAAGTTTAACAAGATTCAGCTACAAACTCAATTAAAATAAATAAAGGAAACAAGAACTGGTTTATAATGAAATAAAGTTTAAGCAAAGTATAAGGCAAGAAATGCAAGAGCCAAAAACTAAAATAAAACTTTTTGATAGTCCATTACAATTCTAGTAGAAGGTTCTACAGAAAAAAACCTCTTCTTTGTAAATGCCAGTGGGTTTCTAAAAGCAACCCTATAGGTTTTTATATGGGCAAAGTTTTGCCCATCAGAAGCTTTTAGGCAGATTTGGAAAAGCACATGCCAAACTCTTCTGACCCATCCCCCTTATAGTAAAGCAGGTTATTTACCACAAATAAGGCTCCAGTGGCATTGCGCTCTGCTGTTCCATGCAAGTATCGGATCTGTCTTACCTACAAGCAAAATATAGTGTTAAAAATGCACATACTGCTAGGGGCTGCTTTCAGAAGCAGTCTGATTTCCGTTCTAACTGTAAGCCACTAATTCTAATGCCATCACTAATAACTTAAAGTAAGTCAAGGAGGTGCTATTAAGGACTCTCCTGTACTATTAGGAGAGGAAATATTTTGACTCCTGCCTTGACCAGTTCTAACAATGTAGAAATTAAAGGATTTAACTCTGCTACTGCTTAATTTAAGTGCCTTGAACACAAATTCTCATCCAACATTTCAGGAAGAATTTCTCAATTTGTGGCTTTATATCTTATATGCTATAAAGTTTGCAGAAACCACCACTACTACTGAAGTTCTTCTCCAGTAGGCATTTACATGCTTCTTCAGCTTTTATCGACCAAACGCTGAGGACTGGCATAAGAGGGCAAACGTAAACACAAACCTGAAGAATGAACAGAACACAGACCCATATGCAAGTTCTGTTTGACTATTCTCTGTACTCTCTGACATACCAGAACAGATCAAGGTTTCTAGATTCTGGCCGGTATTAGTATGATTTGATAATTTTACCGCAAGTATGTATTACGTTTATTTTTATACTCAGTGCTTGAGCAATTTTGAGATATCTTAAAGCAGAATCACAGAATGGTTTGGGGTGGAAGAGACCTAAAGATCACGTCGTTCCAATCTCCTGCCATAGGTGGGGACACCTTCCACCAGACCAGGCTGCTCAGAGTCCCATCCAACCTTGGCCCTGAACGCTCCCAGGGATGGGACAGGTCATACGACGGGGAAAGGCTGCAACCATCCTGTGACACTACACTGCAGGTGCCACTGCGTGCTCCGCTGCTAGAAAGACTGAGCTGATCAGGCCGTCTCTGCAGAAGAGCCGGGACTGTGGATCCGTGGTCCATAGACTCGGATTCCAGGCACCGACCTACCCCCAGGCCCCGCTTCCCCACGCCCCGCCGCGGCCTCCCCGCTCTCCCGCGGCCTCTCCGACTCCCGGCCGGCGGGTGCAGCGAGCCCTTACCGAGCGTGCAGCCGCAGCGCGCAGGGCAGCGCACAGGAGCATGGCGGTGGCGGCGGGAGCGCCGATCCCCGCTCCTGCTGCTCCTCCTTGTCCCGATCCCTCTCCTTGAGGCCTGGGCTCGCCCTGCTCCGCGCAGCGCCAAGGAGACGCGCAGCGCGCATGCGCCGGGGCGCGCCCGCCCCGCGCGTGCCCGCTCTGGAAGCAGAGGCTGTCCCGGCTGTCCCTGCCCGCCGCTCCCGGAGCTCTGGGGAACCCGGCCGAAAGGGCTGCCTGAGGGTGGCCGCGGGAATTTCAGCTTCTCGTGGCACGCACCAGCGTGGAAAAAAACAAATTCCCTCGGAAACAAGAGCTGGTACCAGCGGAAAATCGCAGGGAGCTAGGGAGCTGTTTTCCAGCCCTGTGTTTCCCACCTACCTGCCCACTTGTTGTTTGGGGTTTTAATGTTTGAACTGCTTGCACCTATGTTTTGTCCTCCTTCTGGAAAAACAATAAACATTGATTGTCTTTTTGGCCTCTGGTAAACATTCCACTTAATACAGTACAGATGCTGGAACTGAAGCTCACAGAATGGTTTGGGTTGGAAGGGATCTTAAACATCGTCTGGTTCCAACCCCTGCCATGGGCAGGGACAACACCCCCGAGAGCGGGCTGCTCAGAGCCCCATCCAGCCTGGGCTGGAACACTGCCGGGAATGGGGCATCCACAAATTATCTGGGCTAGATGTGAGTAACAGGCTCTTCCTTACCTGCAGCTGGTTCTTAGGAAAATGGTTCACAGGTCCACCCTTGTGCAGAGCCTTGATCATTCGTTTTGTTCGTTTTGTGATGAGGAGTGCAAATGTACCTTTTTCACTGTCAAGTAAGTTCACATTTTTCGAATAGTAGCTAAAAATAGTCTTTTATTCCAATGAGTACTCAGCATTCCAGACTGACAAAGCATCACCTGATGTTCCAACATCTCTTACTATATCCTTCTTCTCTCCAAGGAGGAATCTCCCCTGCAGTCCCCACCCTCTTTTCTTACCCTGGTTTTCAGTGGGGCAGCCTTATTAGTTTCATTAATTTCACACTGAAAATCTATCCATGCATATTTTATTTTTACAAAAATTTGCTGTTCCACACTGTGAGTAACAATTACTTCTAGTAAATACACAGTAGAACAAACTTCAGCTTTCCTTATGGTGTTTTCCTTCATCCAAAGCAGTAACTTACTTTCTCATCTGCTTACTTATGTTGAGAGACCCTCTTTTATCTTGTATAAACTTTCAAAAAGGCAGGATTAACTATGCTGCAGCAAACTGAATTTTATTAAAAGGATTTCACTATTATAGTATGAATTTGTATTAATGAAATGATCCATCGGGGCACTTGTTGGGACGAAAGGCCAGGTGAGCAAGAACCGCAGTGGCCATGCCTGTGTAGGTGCACCTGGAAAAGAAAGATTTCCTGTAAAGAAACCTGTGTGTATGGAGAGACAAATGCCATGGTACATCTCAACAGATAGCTCTAGAGAAAACCCAAAACATGAAACATTTCACATATTAGGACATTTTAGGATACTTATTACTCTTTCAGACAGTTGTATGTATACCTACAGGGATAGGTATATATGTGGACAGATATACTTGGGAGCTGTTATTGTAATTAATGTCCTTTTAACAGAATACTTTTCATTTGCACAGAGGATGTGGTACTAGCTCTGATTAGATTACTGCCCTTTACATTTGGGTTCATTGTAGTCAGTGGTTGTGTTCCTGCTGCTTATTCATGATTTCCCCAATGCTGACAGATACTATCAGCATTTGTAATTTAAGCACCAATACCAGTATTTGATATTTTCATTGATTTGTTTTCACTGTTTACTTGGTCATCAACCTCATTTTTCCTACTTGCAATCAAATAATTATTTTCTGTATCATTGAATTTCTTTATTAGTATGCATTATACCAAATAATTGCTGTCAGGCTTTTGACTTAAATGGAAATAATAGTAGGGATATTTAATGGCTATTACATTACTCTCCATTTTGAAATACAAAAATAAATCAGCTTTCATTAATTTTTAATCCATTATTCATGTACACATGTACAGGCATTCACTTTATATTTTCTGACATTCAAAAGTAGTACTTTCAGCCATAACAGTACAAGTAATATTAACCAATCATACATGAAAATGTTAGATTTTTATTATTTTAGAATCATAGAATCATAGCACAGTTAGAAGGGACCTTAAAGATCATCCAGTTCTAACCCCCCTTCAGTGAGCAGAAGCACCTTTCACTAGGCCAGGTTGCCCAGAGCCCCATCCAATCTGGCCTGGAAGACCTCCAGGGATGTGGCATCCACAAATACATGCTCTAACATTAATTAATAGAAATAGTATGTAATTTGCAGTGTGGGGAGTGTGAATGTTGGCAAGCCATTGGAAGAGATTCTTTTGAAAACAAGTCATCTGGAGAGAACCTAAAATCTATCAAATGGTATCAGAGGCTTTTTATCCCATTAAAACCCCTTCAATCAGCTCTATTGTCAACTATGTAAAAGAGAAAACATAATGCTATTAAGATCTCTCTTTCCAAAAATTATTATTATTATTATTTTTAATATATTAGTATGCTCATATTTAACCAGTACAGAGGTCTATTTTAGGAAGTGTAAAAACACAAGGGGCAAACATAAGAGAGTGTATTAAATAATTAAGACCATAAAACGTTGGAAAACAAAACATTCTTAGTTGCAATCTTTGTGTTCCAGCACTGTACAGAAAACAGACCTCTGTACTCAGGGGTGTTTCAGATGAAAAAGAGTTGTTTTCCTTTTGAGAGGTTAGTTTTAATTAGTAAAAAAATTATTCATATTAAGAGCAAAATTAGTGTAAAATATGACCTGAGACCCATTTCTCTAAGCAAAGTGGAGATAAAGCAGGCAATGACATCCCTGCTTGTTTAACACACTCACCCAAGAACTGTAAAAATCAGAATGGGCAGTCATTAGCACCACAGAAGAACTCCTCCAACAAAGGATGACTGTACGGGTAGAGTAGAGATTGTACATGGAACAACTTCCACAGAATATTTTTCTTTAGAGAAATAACTATGAGAGGACAGAGACTGAAAAGAAAACGAGAAGGCACATGGAACATGGAAAAAAAAAACACAATTACTTTTGTTAACTATTTGCCCAAAAGTATACTACACTTTTATAAGTTCTTTGATTGTATTTGGACTTTCTACAAATGCAGTTGTGTCAATATGCTGTAGCAGTTTAACTTTTATGTGAAAGTACATTTCATATTCTGCATGAAAGTGTAAATACACTTAAAGTTTAACAAGAATCCTAATTTAAGCTACTACTCAGATTATTTAGAAATATGTCATGATAACTTAAATGTGCCCATACAGATAGATACTTGTGCTGGGAATAAAATAATCATAGTATATATTTAAAACTTTGTTGCCCAAAGATAAAGATTTCTTTTAGGATATGATTAGGAACTACTAAATTTATTTTACAGATGGAAAAATGTGAGGAATATGTGTACTGACTGCTAATAAGCCACAAGTCACCAAGGGCTGGAAAAGAGCACAAGCCCATTAATTCTGTGGGCATCCTATCCTGTGGGCCACGTTTTTGTCCTAATCTGAGAGAAATTCAGTTCATGGTGATCAAGCATTCATAATCCCAGATTTGCACCACAGGCAGGGCAACAAATTCTAGGAACAAATTCTTCTTAATGAATAGAGAGGGAAGAGGAGGTAAATACATTCACACACTTAGCATTAGGCATTTAAGTGCCCAGGCTAGGGACTCTTTCTGGAGTTAACTGACCCTTGTGCTCCCTATATACCAAGCCTGCAGAACTGCTTTCCTAAATTAGTCTCCCAAGTCAGGTAGCAAAAGCTGTAAGGAAGAACATCTTCCAAGAAATGTACACAATTTCATTTTAATTCTTACATTGCTTCTGTATTCAGGCTAAATTTAATTTAAGCTGAAGAATGTTTTGATGTGTAAATAAACTGGTGTTAGAGATAGTGCTTCTCTCTTCAACAAGGCTATGACAGGCTGGTGTGGCTTCCATTGGCATCTCCTCAGTTTTTCATGTTAATAATCTGTGAGGTTCAAACGCCATTCAGAAAAGGGATCAGCCTCTTTTTGCAGCAGCTTTGAACTTTCTTTATTCAAAAGGGCAACTAGAACTATAATTAGGTACAGCTAGCTGTCATTATTTAGCTCATTTATTATTTATATCTTCCTCCCACAGCGCCTGTGAACCTCACATCTTGTGTTGGCAGAGATAGGAGTCTGAATGTTGCTTTCACAAGCTCCAAGTAACACAGTACTCCCTGTGGCATGGCCCTGGATTTGTGATCTGGGCTTCAGGATGCTGACCTAATGCAACCAGTGATGTTACAGCCTCCCACGCTCAGGATATACTGAGGCAATCTCTCTCCACCTTTCAGACAAGCAATCAGAGATGAACCCTTCTGCAGACAGCTACTCCCTGCATGCACTCTAATTCTTGTCAATCCCTCACTGAGGTCTCTCCCCGCCTCATGCTGGCTAAATTATTGTTTTGATGTTTTGTGAGTTATTATTTCCGAATTCTGAAAGTCTTCGGGGAGTTGGGAGAAGATTTAACTGTAATTTTCAGTGGAGACAAATATGGGAAGACCATAATTGGATGGAGTTTTAGGCAGGTTTTTTTAAGGTCCTGATGGTCAGTAACACACTGTCTTTTTACAAAAACCCTGCATGACCTGAATGGTGACAGCTTTAGGATCAAGTTGCATTGCTTTGTCATGGTTTTTAAGAACAAGCTTCCTTTTTTTTCTGCAGTATGCAGATTAATCTTTCTGGGATGCCTTCTTCCCCAAATCCTTTTCTGTGAAGGACTAGCAGATGGAAAAGCAAGAACTTGAGAACAGCCTGGTGGGTATTGAGTGGGTGAGGTTAAAGTCAAATACAGTAGAATTGCCAAAATAGATTTGAAATTCTGTGGAGCTTTTTCCCTGCCCACTGCTCCGCATCCTCCCCCCCCATTTAAAAAAGAATAAATAAGTTGTTTTAGAAGGAGGGCAGGAAAGGAAAACCAATGACCTACTTAAAGAGAAATTAAAATGCATTACACCTCTTGGGATTGAGGTTACAAAAAAATAGTAACAAAAAAATGCAACACAACGAATGTGTGCATGAAAGAAGACAACATCTTCGTTCTCCCCTAAAGGCAGCAAAATTCTACCAGGAGTTAATTTGACTTCTGGTCAAATTATTATTATGCAGTTGTTATTATTATGCAGTTTAAAGGGCTGTTTGTACTTTGCCTAGTAAGACTTTTAGGGCACTGACTTTCTAATGCATTAGTATCTTGTCTAAAAACAAATGCTGCTCGTTCTGTCAGATATCCTAGGGCACAGTAAGTTCCTGCCCTCCTTGTCTACTGTTCTGTCTATTATAATAATTATACTGTATTTCAGTAACTTTTTCTCCTGAGTGATTACATAGACACCATCCTAGATGACCAGAAGCTGTTTTTCATTTGTTCTTTAGTCTTTGATCTGTTCACCTTGGATGGTCCTGGCAGGACTTTACGCTTCTGTTGGCATAGCTCTTGCTATCATTGGGTCAGATCTGCCTTTCCCTTGCATCAAAGAGGTTCCTCAGGGAAAGAATCTATTTTACCTAATGTAAACCAAAACATACATTCCTACTCAGAGCTATCTTCACAGCTCTATGGATAATAATTACAAACACAGGAATTAAGTTTGGCTTATATCCAAAGCCTGGAGAGTGATTGAGTGTGTTGGGAACAGACGTGCTGATTTGATACCTTAGTGATTTATAAGAATCCAGCTGTTCCACACTTCTGATACCTGTGGTGAAACAAATAGCTGCCAAGCTGACAGGAGCATCCTGGTGCACAGATCCCGCTTACAACATGAGAGCCTCCCACAGCTGTGTCCCCTACACGCTCACACCTTTCTGGGACCCAGCACCCAGCCTGGATGCCAACAGCGTGACTGCCAGAGCCTGGGCCCGGCTTTCTCCTGAAAGCTGACACAGTGATACAAGCTCAGTGATACACTGCAGAGCGTGGGAAGAGACAGCAGAGATTTCCAGACCCAAAAACACATATGTCCTTACTCATCTGCAGCTTGCTGTTCCTGCCATGATAGTGAGATTTCAAATTTCCCATTTATCTTCCTCTTCTGACCATGTTCCTAAGAACTTAATTTCATTCTCTTTTAGTTTCTGTTGCCCACTCATTGCACTGTCTTTAATCACCATCAGCCCTTCTAGTCACTCTTCTTTGGGTTGTCTTCTTCACAGATCCAGGCATGATTTAACCCCTCCCATCTTAATATAGTGCCCTTGAACTCACCTGCCTTTCCTGATTAGTGCTTTATCATCCTTTCTCTTTACATCTCTCAGCAAACAATTCCTATCTGGGTTTTCATTAAAAAAAAATAAAAAAAAATCCCACTTTAATGCAGCTTTTGCCCTTGTGCTTTGCTGACTTCCAAATCTATTATGTATTTCTGTCACTCTCACATTCTTCTCTCTCTCCTGAACAAATATCCCAGTGATTTCAATATTTCCCCATTCACAGCCATTCAGAATATTGCTGCAAACACTCTTTCCCTAAATTTGGCCACAAAATACAGGAAAGTTCTGACTTTCCTTTATTCTCCAAAGGATTGTTTTTGCTTTCAAGACAAATTGTGTTTGGAACAGTTTCTTCTATTTAACGCCATAATTATTTTGTTGCAACTGTACAACAGCTATCTTGTGTCAGAAACTGGGTGATATCAGGAACTACGGGACCAGCAAAGACACCAGCTATCATTCTGCATCATGAGCCCTTCCTGACTAAATCCATGGTTCAAATCTGCACTGCACTTGCTAACTGTCAATCACTCCTCAAAGGTAAGCAAGGAACTACCTTGGCACTAACTCAACAGAAATGCCTGTCTCCACTGTAGGTGCTGTCATACAGAGAATGCTCTTTCCGTCTTGGACACTGTCCTTGTGCAGTGACAAGACACCACCTGGCTTCAAATTGCCAGCTCATGTTTGACATCAATTGAGCCACTTGGTTTTTGTTCATGACTCATCATTCTGCAGCCCAAGTGCATGAGATTTCCTGGGCAGGCCCTTGTGCAGGTCTGGTTTTGGGGGGTTCTGTGGAAAATCTCTTACAATATGCATTGCCCAATTGTTTCCTGTTTGCCCTGTGCTGCCCACAAGGAAGAAATTTCCTATGTGTATGAATATCTAATATAACCTTTAAATTCCTTGTTAAAGTTCTTTTCTCTGATGACAACACTTAAGACTGCTGGAACTGATAGCAGACACACTGATGGGTACTGATGTGTCATTTTCTTGCACTTCCCCATCTGTCCTCTCCTGTTTAATGCTTTCATTTAACCTCCTGAAGACAACATAAGATGTAAGAGAGGCTTTGCTCAGAGGAACTGTTCCAGTGACCAAAGTAGTTCTAACATAAAAAGGCTATATTGGAAATTACTGTAAAGACTTGAGTAGAGTGATGTAAAGGAAAGGAGAACCAAATCCCAGTTTTGGCAGATGCATTCTTCTCTCTCACAGCTTCTCCTCCATTTGTGGTGTGGATGATTCTAAACTGCCAAATGTAATATTTATTATCTCAAAATCTGTTCAAATTAGTAGATGTTCACTGCTTGGGTTGCTGTCTTTCCTATTTTGCACAATCTAACTGTAATTGGTGTTAAGTTATTCTTATTTATTATGGAAATACAAAATGTGTTACTGTGCTCTTAATCTGCATAGACTGAAACCATCTGCTGTGGTTCACAGTTGAAGAACAGGAGATCATAAATTCCCTGTAGTATTTGTATCCAGCCCTCATTAAACAAGTAATCATTACTGCTACCAAGTTGTAAGTCAGAAGTGTACAATCATCATCTTAACATTTAAGCATATGAATGACCTATTCCTTTTTATAGAAACCCAATATTTACATGCACATTTACCTTTTGACTGATAGGAGAAGGCAGCTTACAGTGGCTCAGGTAGAGGAGGAGTAGAGGGTGTTCTCAGATGAGTCAGTGAGTAGCTCCATGCTGAGTAAAAGCTGATTTGACAAAAAGAAGGAAAGTCATGCTGTACTCAGTTGCAGGATGGCCTAGTTTACCTCCAGAATGTCAGGGAGCAAGACTCAGTGGGAATAACTTTGCAGTGAGAAGAGCTTTTTGAGAAATATATTTTGTTTGTGTTGTACCCAAATACGCTTCAAGTCTGCTTGAGTTAAAGCAGAAACATGAGGCGTCCTGTCTGCCTTGTACCCAGATATATCACAAGACTGTTTGACTTAGGAAGTGAAATATTGTGTAATACCTGCTTGCTCGGCATAGTTACACAAAAATAGTAGAGCTGAGATAATCATACCCAGACTGCAAACACCTGAATCAGATGGTCAACATGCAGTCTGCAAAACACCCACCTGGAGAGGCTGGACTGGACCTGCACACAGAAGGGTGTAAAATCTGTCTGGCAGACAGAACAGGCTGGCTCTGGCCTAGAGAAAGAGGAAGCAAACCTTTGGACCAGACTGGTCTTGATCCGCAGGAAAGCTATGTGTAAACAAAAGTGATACACAGTGGAGCTTGGGGAAGGGACAGTATGCCCCCTTTAGTTCTGGCTTCCCATGGAGAAGCTGGAGAGCTGTCAAACTCAGCCACCACTGCCTTGGAGGCTAAGAATTGTCAAATGATGTAACCATCAGAAACCACAATGCAGCAGCGGTGTCACAGTATTGTAGATCTAAAGCTTCATTTTTAGCTCTGTATGTTTAAACATTACTTCTTGATGTCTTGTTGAAATATTGACTGGCTCACCCTCTCAGAACTCTTCCATTACAATGGTCCCTAGGGCTCAGTTGCAAAGTTGGCAGAGAGCAGGTTCTGGTACCAACAGCAGTTTACCAGGCTTTGCAGGACCTGAGAAGAAACTCCTGCCAAGGGATGTAGTGCCACACAGAAGCTGAGGACAGGAATAGGCTATCTGTGAGTCCAGTAGACCAGGTCTCCTGTGCAAGTAAATACCGGAGTGTTTTCATCCAGGTATTGATCACAAAGTATTTTCACTGGTTTTGGATATTCGACATATGTAGATAGAACACTTTTCCCAAGCCCACTCTGTGTAATCCTCTGGCAATGAAAGTAGTGATTCAGTCTTGGTCTTAAACCTGGCTGAGTTAAACCAGAGGTGAATTAGATTCTGTCTGATTGATAAGTAGATTTTTCTTCTGTTCTAAATTAAATAGAGAAAGAAATAAGAGCAGCAAGGCTAAATTGGTTAGAACAGATTTGAATCCTTATTTAGCTTTTTTTTCCATGATGCAAGTCTTCAGCTCACTATCTACCCTTATGTTTCCTAGAACATATTTTGGATGATGATGCTGCACTCTTTCGGGAAGTGTTTACTCACTGTATTTGTTGTATTTGCGCAACATTTTACAAACAAGATAGGTCAAATTTTTTCCTTGTTGACATAATTCAACAGGCTTCACATAGGTTCAGCTGGAAGGAATGTGGTTCAGTTAGTTTTGTTTACAGATTTATTCAAAATTAATTTTAAACTCTAGTTCTGCACCTAGCTTTCTGGCTGACCTTAGGATGGGAAATTCCAAAGCCCATTTTTCACTTGTTAAAAATGACACTTGAGAATAAATTAAGACATTTCCAGGCCTTTATCATTAGATTTAATTGTATTTTCTATTAAAAAGACTTTCAACCACCGGTGTTTAAACTGTTTTCCAAAGAAAAGTTCTTTTTCCTATCCGTTTAAGGGAGCAGGTTCACTCATAATTACCCTGGCGTGACTTCTAGAGGAAGCAATACACTAAGATCTAAGCTGTCAAAAGGAGGAACCACAGAGCTTCTTGATAGATTTAGTCTAGAGTCACTTCAAAGAGGCTGAACCTCTTGCTGGCTTGAAATATAAAACATATATTTTGTATCATAGAAAAAGTTTTAGAAGAAGGAGATGATACAAGGCAGTGTTAAGACCCTGTGAGTGCCTCGGAGAGTTTTAAACAGCCTAAGTTAACAGGCAGAGCTCCTCAGGCACAGACACCCTCAGAACTGGGTGGGTGTAAAACTGTCTTCACATCTAAAGATCTTGTAAGATGACTCAAGCATGGCACAGAATCTCACCTCAGTGCTTTATATCACCGTACTTCCCATATGTCATTATGAATATAACTCTTTTCCCTCAGTCTAGAAAGGCCTGAAATAATAAGCTTTGTCCTCACAGCATCTTTATTCCTGAATAAACATTGTGCTAGTTTGGTCTTAAATGTCATAGCCTTTGTAGCTGAGGCTTATAGATGCTGTAATTACCTGACTTCAGAGAAGATATAAAAGTAATTGTGACACCTTTTATCATATATGATGGAAATAGCATAGGTAAGTCTGTTTGGTTAGGCAGCCCTCCCACCTGATTTAAAATTGTCAAACTTCTCCCCTTGTGTCTAACACCTACTTACATCCAGCAATATTCTTTTTGTTCAAAACAAACAGAAATAGACCCCTTTTCAAGCAATGTGTACTTAAATTGCAACACATTACCATGCAGAGTGTCCAAAGACGAATAGTTTGCATGTTGAGAAAATGGAAATAAAACAAATTCATTATTTGTTCTGCCACCAAATAAACAAATAAACAAACAAAAGCCACCAAAACCTATGAAGCACAAACATCACCTCTGTGTGAGTGCCTGAGCTCCAGGCTGCTAGGAACTGCAAGGATTTGTCATCAGTATTTGGTTGCTTCATTAAAATGTGATGTAGTGCTGGCCACTGGTGGACTGGATGGATCTTCAGTGTGACCTCCTGTAGCCAATTCCATGTTCACACACGATGTTTTTCAACAGAAAAGTGGAAAACAAAAGTCTATGCTGACACCATGTTTTAGCAGGCAAAATCAAGTACTACGTCCCTGTGAGGTTTTTTTCAGATATCCAGTTCACTTCAAGCAAGTTCACAAAAAAAAAAAAAAAAAAAAAAAAGGGAAAAACTTTTAAAAAAAGGGGTTTTTAAAAAAAAAGTGAGAAACTTTTAAAGAAAGGGGTTGTTAAAAGACTGAATTTGAGTCCTGAAGAATGCACATAGCCTTGAAAGGCTGGCAGTTGTGAGGCTGCACTATTATTTGCTAACAGATGCAAAGTTTGCCTTTTTTTTTCATGGTGAGGGCTGTATATTAAACTAGGTTTGGTCAATAACTACATTAGAGCTTCTTCGAGAAGGTTTGACAGGTTGATTTATTCTGAGTTGTTATCACGAAACAAAAGGATGAAGAAAAGGTCAGGCTTTGATATGAGAGATGGGCAGTTGAGCAAAGTGCTGATTGCTTTTGGGGCAGTGCCTTGGTCTGTCTCAGCTGTTTTCTTCCATCCTGTGATCCAATTGCACCCAGAGGAGCACAGTGCTGCACCTGCCGATTGTAAAGGCCAAGCTGATGGAAAACATCCAGCTGTGGTTCAGAATACTGCGAGGAGTGGGGCAGCTCCGCCGGCAGCGCCTCGTCAGGCTTAGGGAGGGCGCGGGGCGCGCACACGGCGCGGGGCGCGCACACGGCGCTCGCTGCACGCCTGGGTATGGAGTGCCACCCAGTGGGGACTGCCGCCCGCTCCGGCTGCCTTGCGCGGGAATGGGGCTGGGAATAATATACAGGTGCCTGCAGGGTCAAAGCACACGCGGTTGGTAGAGCATTTTGTCTTTTAGTTTGGTGTGGTTTGGTTTTGTTTTTTTCTTCCGAGTTAAACAAAAAAACCTTATTTTAATATGACTACTTATTTTCATATGAAATATATCAAATAGAGTGTCTGGAAGCTGTTACCGTGTAAAGATTCTGTTTGCATTCATCTGTGATTTTCTGCAGTGATTTCTATTTTTGGGTTCATTATGGCTTTGTATACAACCTTTTAAAACGATTAGTAATAAAGTATTTCCACTTTAACCATGGTAGCATAAAATCTCCAGACATGTGCAAGAGTTATTGTTTGTATATTTTTAATAAATAAAGCATGTTGGAGCAGACAGTTCTGTGGTGTGTTTTGCAATTTATTACATTACCCCTACATTTTTGTTAGGTAGCTACTAAATTAAATACTAGAGAGGACCAAAGTCATTACCTAACATTTGGAAGAAAGTCCTGTAAGGCTTTCTAGATCACAGTGAATAATAGCTAAAAGAATCATACTTGTGAGCTGTGGAGATTAGCTCTTTTCCTTCTCATGAATGTGTCTGTGAAATAAGGCACTTGCCAAAATACAAACTTGTGAACAATGCTGGTGTTCAGAAGGTGGCACATAAACTCCTAAAGCATTGTGAATGTCAGAAGGGAGACATTACTGTACCCCCCAGTCAATAGATGGCTCTATTCTCTGCCACTTGGAGCAGTGTCTTGAGAAGGACCTCAGTTCAGGCTGTCCATTCCTCTGTATTGGGGAAAGATTGGTAAAAGGTGAGAATTGTCACAATGCAAAAATCCACTTAGATAAATTTTAGATCATGTGCCGACGTGCAAAACACATGCCTGCAGTAGACAATGTACAGTATTCCCAAGCTACAGAACATGTGACACAGAGGAAAGATGGAGACTGAGGAGATAATGTTGCTCTTCACAAATCTGGACTAAATCCTGGAAAATCTTTGTTTATAAATTTATCCTCTGATGACAGCATGCAAGATGAAGTGGAACAGATACCAGACACTCTTTGCTTGATCTTGTGGCTCCCTTAGTCAGAATAAATTTCATTATTTAGAATGGTTCCTTTAATGGAAATGTTAGATAAAAAAACCCTACTGAAAAATTAAGTGCTATTCACACAGGTTAAATGTAGCCATGGAAATTAGCCTTCTTTTGCTTATCCTACATCCAATGGAATGAGATCACTTTTTCTACAGTCTGCAACAGCTAAAATATGGTGTAAATGAAGTGAGCATAAAAGTAGCCCTTGGAAATTAGACCCCTAAAAAAAAAGCTAAGAATATCACTGACTATAACAACTAAATTCATAACTTTAAAGAAAACTCTGTGCATGCTGCTCTGACCCTGAAAAGGTCTGGCACAAATTTTTATGCTCAGGAAGAGCTTAAGGAAGTGTTGTTCCTCAAATACATGTCCGTTTGCAAAGCATATTCTTTCCCTTTTTTTGCCTTGTGACCAGGAAGATAATCTACAGAAGTTCTTTGGGAAGAGTGTGTACTTCTTCACACTGCTTAGCCAACAAAAGCGTGGTTTGAGATTTTATGGGACAGTTCCACTTTAGATGCCTGAACAATCCAATATGTGTTTGGTGGCTCAGGGACTGCAAGGATGCAGCAATGTTTTCGGCTGGCATATGATGTTTGGGTGTCTTAGTTTCCCAAATATGGAGTAAATGTCTACCATTTTTCTTAGCCTAAAGGAGATAACAGATCAGGCAATATATTACTTATATTATATTATATTAATTCATGTGCACATATCTTTCCAGGAAACTGAGGCCTATAATTTGATACAAAGCATACTTATGTTTTTATCCTTAGTAACAACAATTTTCATGCAAATAACAGATACCAAAACATTCACCTGCAAGGACAGCTTTGGGATTTGCACATGTAAGCACAGATGTACACATATGGAGCTCCCCTTATTGAAAATGTGGTCCAGCTAATGCTCTGGTTCATCTGGGAGGAAGGATTAAGAGGCACTAATTTGCATGTAAAATTCCAGGGATGTGCAGGATCATGTAATAAAATTTTGAATCATGCTAAATAATACAAATGTATTGTCATCATGTGCAAGTCCTATATCACCAGATTAACCCCTAGACAATTTCTTCATCATTGTAACATGTTAATGACTTCCGTAACAGCTGAATACACCCATGAACTTCAGAAAACTTAGTGATTTATGAGTTTATGAAAATTCTTTTCTACTTGATTTTTATCTTCTGAAAAACAAAGTTTTGTCAGAAAACTGTAAAACATGGCCAAATAAGGACCTCAATTTTACCTGCTGCCACAATCCTTTATTAAGGATGATGATGATGACAATGATGGTGATGATGATTATTATTGATAATCCTGTGCAGTCCATGGAAGAGGCACTGGTGGGACAAGGTCTCTACATAGATGTTTGGTATCTGATTTTTCCAAATTACCTTGTCAACCAAGAAGGGGTACTTGACTCGCTTCTTTAGTGCTGTGTCCTGACTATCCTTGGAAGATGCCTCAGTGGAAGTACTGAAAACAGACTATTTGTAAGACAAATGGAAGTATTTTAAGCAATTTTTCTATCTTTACAGCCCTTAGAGTTTCCTAAAAATCTGTGAGCAAAGCTAAGTGATTTATTTTTCAGAGCTCAGCAATTCCTCTTATTTACATTTGTGTGAGGACATCCTCTTAATCTTAAGAAATCTTTGTGTAACTGAATCTTCATCCCCAAAATGGCAATGAAGAACACTGCCTAAGTCAGCACACATTTTTATAAGCTAACCTTTGCAAGGCAGTGACTTGTGAATAGCAATTTCTCATCTCCCCTGCTATGATGCAATTTAGTCCTCTGGAAAGACATTTTAGGTAAATTTACCAAAGGCAAATGTAATAATGATGATGATATATTAGGAGCTCCCAAGCTGGTTATTTTCAGAGGCAATGGAAATTTATTGAGAGCCGTAGAACAGCCTGTGCTAGCCTCTGGTCACAAGATAAAAACGTGTTTATTTTTAAAAACGCGAGTGAGGACTGAGCGTCATAATCTATTTTCCACACTGTTACACCCAGGTCAAGGAACCTTTGGTCCTGTACAGGAAAAATGCAGCAGCCTGGATGCCCAGTGCTCCCCAAACACCAGCAGTGTTTCAGACCTAGAACTGAAATAAAAATCACCAGTAAGGTGAGCCAGTGTGTAACTGTTCCTCTGAGATGCCTGTATTCAGGATTGTCATGTGGATGCCATATCCACTGTCTACCCATCTCATTCCCTGGGGTACCAAGAGATGTAACAGCTTATGTGATAGTGAACTTGTGTTTCACATACTTTTTTTTATTAATAAACTTGTTGAAGGATTGTTTTCTCTGGGGAAGTTTTCAATCTATGTTAATTATATCACCGACAGTGAGTTAATTTTAGTTTTCTTGTGAACCTTTATGTGCTTTTAAGCTTGTTTTATTTTGACTTGGAGTGCTTTTGAAGAGACATATATTGAGCTGGAAAGAGATATTCCAAATCATGAGAGAAACTACCTACAGAAGCTGTCGCACCTTGTCAAAAGTATCAGTGTAACTATAAATGTATTCTTATATCTATATGGATAATTTCACTTTACAGGCAAGTTTCTGCTTTGTAGCAGTGACTCTATATCCAAAAATACTCCCATTTTATTTCCCTGGGGCAGCAGTGGTCGGAAGCTCTGCTATGACTTGTGAGCCGGTTACAATGTGGGGAGGGAGAGGACTCTTCAACCAGCACTTAGTGGAAAGCTATGTTGGCTACATAACTAATTTCACTAATGGAACATAAATTTTCACTAATGGATTTCCACCAGAAATATTTTAATAGGTAGCAGCTCCTTCATAGTACACAATTTCTGGCTGTGAACAGTTGCAAATTACAGCGAGGCTGAATAATACACCAGAACAACTGCTTCTCCTTCAGCTCAAAGATACCCAATGCAATTACTATACTTAAAAAGACCTAAAATAGGGAGATTAAAATATAATCTACCTGCAGACAGAGCCTTTAGTCCACCAGAGTGACATAAGCAGCCTGAGAGCAGGGAGGACAAAGTTCAGAGCAGCAATGGCTGCAGATAGAAAAAATATGGAATTATTTGTGAAGTACTAACAGGTGAGAAATGAAAAGATGTAACCCAGGACTTGAACTCACTACACTAAAAGGATTAAAAATGGATATATATTCTATTGTTGTAATGCTATTTACCCATGAGGTAGATAACTCTAATAGATGTAACCATTGGGAGTATGTAAAAGGTCAGTATTTGACAAATACAATTACTGCTTCAAGAATTACTGCTTCAAGAAAATCTGAAACGTTATATTGTAAATACTAGTTTAATGCCAGAAAAGAAAAATTAAAACTACCTCAGCAAAAAACTTCTAAACATCACAATTTTTAAGTAGCAAGAAAATCTCCTAAACCAGACCTCTGCTAAGTTCAGAAAGAAAAGTATCAGAAGAATGTATCTGGAAAAAGACTTATTTTACCGCCTCTAGTTTGTGACTGAGGATGCAATAGATGCATATAAATACATAAAATAAGATACAAAAATATGAGTATGCTTATTTGCATGTCCAGGATTATACTTTACAATCAAATAATAGCAACATCAAGACAATGTTACTACTGAAACATCCAGCTTCAGTCACGGCTTCTGGTCTTGACGAAATTCTCGGTCAGGTGAGAGGAAGGATAAGAGAGGCAGCAGTCTGCCTGTAAAATCCTAGAGAAATGCAGCCCCTAATACCATTAATATGGACTGTACTACAAACAACTGTAGTTAGAAAAATTAGGCTGGCCACAGGCTACCAGTACAGCTGTTTTCTATCATAGATGGGAGTTTAACTGTGGTAGTTTCAAATTTAAACAGTCCAGAGACTTTGTTGCTATGGCAGCATCGGCCCTCCAGAAGTCCAAATATACATGATGCCATTCATGTACCCATTTAATTTCATAATATAATGTTGTAGGGCCAGCATTTAACCACAGTAACACAACCACTGTGTTGAGTAGAGTTAAGGGTATTACTCTTAGGAAACACATTTCAAAGGCATTTAGCTGGATGACAAGAACCATGACTCATAACACTGGAGAATGTTTTCATGGCTAATAATAGGCTGCAATTAATATTTTTCCTGAAAAACAGTTTCTGCTGTTACATAAGTCTGCAGA
>VZUA01005182.1:0-25342 GCA_013401035.1 Horornis vulcanius
TTCTCTGCAAACAGATTAGGTTATCTATAACAAACTAGTGGCTAAAAATCACCATTACTGTAATTTTATACTGAACCTAGTCTGATGTGCATCCTTCAAAAGGAGCAAAACCAACCGCATCATCAGCAGGGCACATCTTAGTCACTATTCTGAGAATTTAACAAGTCAAGAGCAGCAGGGAGGAGCAAAAAACAAAAAGGCAAACCGAGTTGAACATAGAAAAGTAAATTATACAGTAAAGACATCAAGAGAAAGAAAGTATTAAAAGCAAGTGTTTGAGCATGTTCAAACAGAACACAGCTACTGTGTTAGGCACTGAATAAAACCAAGCTATGCCAAATTCCTCGTGTCCCACTTGTGAGCTCACCATTAAAATTAAAAACCACTGAGGAAGGTGTATGCTTCTTCATGGAAATGTTTTTGAGTTTTTTCAAAAAAACCCGAACACACAGCGGTGTTGAGGCAAGGCTAAGCAGGGCAAAAGCTTCCACAAGAGACACTTCTGTTGCATGAGGGGTGTGGGTCACTGGTATCATGTGCATTTTTGCACTTTCACAAAATGAAAACAAGATCTTGACACCACATGGAAGGTGACATCTGTGTTGAAGTTTTATTGAACATGAAAGACACACTTGCAAAAATCTTCTTATGTCTGTATGAATACAGCAGCTCAAAACTCCTAATATACAGATAGCACCTAAATGCTTGAAATTATACACTTTTCCTCATCCTAACAGACCACTTGCATGAATTACCTCAAAAACAACATTCCTACAGAGGAGCCAAGTGCTGCTTTTAAGCCGAACAACTGCTTTGGGTGGTTTTTTTTTGACAGCAGTGTTATACAGTCAGCTTGCCTGCTGTGATTGCCTATGGATCACATACCCGACACATGCAGTTTGGAAGCACATCACCAGGACTCTTAGTCCTTCCTCTACCCAGGTCAGGGAGCAGCCATCAAACACAGAAAGTAATTAAGTTCCCCTCTTTACAAAGATTAACAAATAGATTCTTTTTCTTAATTCATTTTAAAAAACAGAGCTATCTGACAAGTCACAAGCTATCTGCCTGTGCAATAGGTGGGCACAGGAACACTGTGCCACACCACAACACTGTAGATTTCTCCACAAGAAAACCTATTTGCTCATCCAGAAGATAAACCCAACAAACTTGTGCATCTACCACAAGGAGCTGCCAAACCCCTTGCACGCCACCAGCACCTGACACCCACCACAAAAACACAGGACTTGCTCCACCTGAATGCATCTTTGGGCTTGGTTTGGCACCACCTCCCTGGCCTAAATTTCCTCTACCTTCCCAGTTTAGCTTCCCCCTCCCCTCCAGTAGGCCTCACGGACACTGCAGCCCCTTGGGAGCTGCTGGAAACTCCCAGTTTAGAAAGAGAACGCTCATGCTATCTGAAGGCAGATGCCCCAAGGCCAGCCAAAGCTTGCTGTGGGGTGATCCTCCAGCAACAAGTCTCTCTCAACACCAAGATGATGATGAAAAAAGAGCTCAGTATCATCACTGCCACAGCACACCAACTGGAATGTGATTATTGCCCCTGCTGTAGGACCACCAAAAATCCTGTATCTGTGGCGAGGATTCAGCCTTGTTATGGCCACAGTTGCTTGCTCCCCTTGTGGGGATTGCAGCACAGGCTGTCTCCTTCCATGCCTGGTGGTCGTAAGGGAGACAAGTTTCACCAGTATAATTGACGGCTGAGTGCATTTTCCTGTCTTCATTAAGGGTTTACACCAGTGCTGCTACCTTGGAAGTCTGCCATCAATAAGCAGGTCAAACCTCTTAGTCTGGGAAAAGCCTCTCCATTGTTTTCTGTCTCATGAACAGTTCTTCAGTAACTATGTCTTTTTTTTTGGAGACCAGGGTGTTGGAAAACAATTGAGATATGAGTAAAGAGCTCTCCTTCACCACAAAGTAAACTGCATGCTTAATAAGATGAAATAATTTGGTCTCTGTGGACCAGAAAACAATAGCCTCACTGTTGCACTGGTACCTTTCAAGTTATGTCCTCGTGTCACCCAAAGCAAACTGTAATAGGGACTGCTCCACAGCTCAGATTCCCTTTAAACCTCTTACCTAATGTCTTTTACCTCTTCAGGTTTCCCTCTTTAGCACAGACATGAAACAGTCATTTCAGGAACCTAATTTTCTTAAAAAAAACCCCAAACAAACAAAAAAAACGCCCCCAGCAAGCAAACTTTTACAAGGCTACACTCAAATCCCCTATGTTTCTTATAAAAATCCCTAACTTTTATTATTTATGCCAGGAGCTGAGATACAAAATGAAGTAAATAATATCAGCAACTGTGACTGACTTAAAAGGGTGCAACAGCAAGTACAGCTTTGTCTTCTCCCTCTAGAACAGGATGAGAATATACTAATTACTTTATTACAGTGTGGGTGGAAGAATGAGGGAACTTCCAATCAGCACAGCATTCAATGCAGTATTTCCTTTATAGTGAAGAATGAAAAATAACCCCAGACCTAGAATAAATCTCCCTACCCAATTCCTCCTTTTGTTTACACCAGGTCTGAGGTTACTCACACAGCAACACAATGCTAGAGATTTCATACACATCTCCACACCTCAGGGCATGTGCCCACCTTTAGTTCTCTATCTGTGAGGAGAAACTTTTCCTAGAGGCAAGCTATTACATAATGCTCAGGATGAGCAGCTTCTCACATCCTCCTTTGATCTGTTAAATAAAAGCTGCTGCTGCAAAAAAAAAGAAGCTAAGCACTATATTATTTTATTTTCCTACCACAGTTCTACACTTATTGTATCTCATTTTTAGAGATTTTTTTATCATTACTGATGCAAACAGCCATCAGAAGCAGACAAACAAGCCACATAAGGCACAATGAAATATTCAACACACGTTCCCATTCAAGACAAGACAATAATAACAGAACAACTGAAACCTGAGGCTCTTTCCAGCTACACTAAGTTATGCCGCTGAAGTTAAATGGCTATCAATGGTTTTATTTACCCTCTGAAACCTCAAAACACAGAGATTATTCCATTTCTGAAAAATCTACCACCACCACTATGCAACAGCAATAGCTAGAGATTAGCAAAATTAAAAAAGAAGAATACAATTCAGACATCAGAGACAGGAAGATTCCTCCTCAGAGAGGCCACTCCACGGTGAACAGCCTCAGAGGCTACAACCTACTGTGAGCACAGAGCACTCTTACCTGTGTGACTGAGCATGTGCCGCTGCAAGGCATTTGCCCATGGAAAGACTTGAGGACAGTAAGGACAGGGGATATTTTGCAGGCAGTCTGAGTAAGCATTCCTCTTCCCTCTCAGCAGCTTATCCTTGGCAGTTTCCTTCTCATCCTCACTTGTTCCATTTCTGCCACTTTCTTCCTTGAAATTGTCAGTGGACTGCAGAAATGGGCTAAATTTGTTAGTGTCTGTGGTAGCCAGCATCTTCTCTATGCTGGCAAATTCCCCACTTGACTCCAGATCCACAGTACTCCTAAGTTTAGGCTTATTTTTCGTTCCTTTCTTTCTACCTCTTTTCTTAGTCAACCCAGCATCAGCAACGGGAGACTGCTCTGGATCACAAGCCTGTGACAGGTCACTGGGCAGGCTGGAGTCTCTCTGAACGGTGGTCACGATTGTCACTTTAGCTTTGGCATTCCCTGATTTGTCACACCCAGTGGAGCTGCCCACTGCCTTGGGACTAGCGTCCGCAGCCTCTGTTTTCAGCAAAGTGGGAGCAGAAGACACAGATGAAATGATCTGTGCAATGGAAGCCAACGGTGGCAGCTCTTTAGTTACTGAAGGCTTTGGCAAGAGAGGTGGTGGTGGTTTAGGCCTCAGGGGTCTCAGCAAGGCAGAATTGCTAGGGAGAGCCGGGGAAATGATCGGGACAGTCAAATGCAACGAACCTTTCAGTGGCTGGGGATGTCTGACACCCCGGTTTGTTTCTGAGTTCCCATTGGCACCAAAAACCAAAGGACACTGCAGACAGTTATAGGCTTTATCAGTGTTCCCAGAAGCAGCCAACTCTTGATTCCTGGCTTCACAGGGGGCATCATCTTTATCCTTCTTCAGGATTTTGGGGATGGACAGGTCGATAGGCTCCATGGAACAGTCGTAAAGGGACAGAGATGAGCCGAACAGGTTCTCCTGCTTCACCTGCACAGCATTCAGGCTTTTGCTCTTCTGAGAGAAATCCAACGGCTCATCAAAATCCATGGGGAAGTTTCCCACAGGTTCACGTTTGATGGAAACGTGAGACGATGTTCCCAGCAAGAAGCCGTTTTGTGGCTCCAGGAAAGGCGTCATGGGCTTGTGGTCCATGTAAGTGCTGTCCTCCAATAAAGAAGGGTCTGTCTGGCTTTCCTGGGCACTGCAGTCCACCATTAAGATGTAATTCTCGATCTCCTTTTCTTGCACATGCAAGTGCTGCTTGATGATGTGGTGAATGCAATTCCTCTTGGCCGAAAAGGCCGTGCCACACTCCTTGCACTCGAACGGCTTCTTCTTCTGGCAGCCGCTGTGCGTCCTCATGTGAATGCGGAGGGCGCGGTAGTGCTTCAGGTCCTCTCCGCACAGCTTGCACACCGTGTCTGGGGAGCAGAAGGCATCCACCATCTCTGCGGCATTGCTGGTGACATATTCAATGTTCTTCTCGATATCCTTCCTGGTTGTTTTGAGGTGCTTCTTTCGCAGGTGCCTCTCACAATTGGCTTTCACTGTGAAGGGGTAGTGGCAGATTTTACAGATGTAAGGCCTCTCCCCGCTGTGCGTCCGCAGGTGCCGGATCAGCGCTGCCTTGTCAGCCGCGATGTAGTCACAGATGTTGCACTGATATGGGGAAATACCTAAGTGAGAACGGATGTGAGCTCTCAGGACACCAGAGAAGGCAAACACCTGGTCACAGAAACGGCAGGGGTACAAAACTTTCCTCATGGTCGGGGTCTTCTTGTTCGCTGCCCCTGCGATGATGGCTTTGAGGTCTCCTTCTGTGACTTCTTGCTTAATCTTGGCTTCCATACTCAGAGGCAGGAGAGCTTCAATGATGCTGTCCTGCTCCAGCTGTGTCTTCATCTCATGCTGAGTTAAAGGCTCTACTTTGGGTTGGAGGAGCAACTGCGAGGAAGGACTTGATTTGGCTCCTGGTTGGGGGAGATGAGAGTTGGAGGCGGACTCCACTGAATTCTTGATCAGCCTCAGAGGGGGAGGTGGGAGACTTGGGCTGATGCAGCCAGGGGAGGCTTGCTGGGCACTGATAAGAGGAGGAGGTGTAGAGGTTGCGACAACTGTTCGGGGCGTTACCAAAGGCTTTGGCTTCAGTGGTGGCATATGCTTGAAAATCGACTGCACAGGGACAGAAGGTGCCTTAGAAAGTGGAGGAAGACTGATTTGAGGAGGAGCAGAAGAAGCCATCTTCAAGATCTGCTGAATGTCTGCCAGCTCAATGGCAGACTCATTGGAGATGGGTTTCACCACAATACTGCTGTCAGGCTGGATAATAAAACCCTTCTGGAAAGGCTGCAGCGAAAGAAGCTTTATGTTTTCTTTTGTAGGGGGAAGGACCGAAAATGACCCTCCCATGGAGGCAGCTTCCAGAGGAGAGAGGCTGAGCAGACTGGTGCTGCCGGGTTCCTGAGGTAGGTTACTCTTCAGTGCTCTGAGCCGCAATTCTTGGACCTCGTCTTGTGTATTGTCCTCCTGCTTGACAGGCTTGATGTCTTTGGTGTACTGTAGGCCCAAGGATGCCATGAAGGCTTTCTGGTCTGGGTTCTCACTGGGTGGAGTTGTGGACTGTGGCTTGTGCTTGTCTTTCCCCTGATCCACCACGTGAGTTTCTGTGTGCAGTTTGAGTGCCGAAAGCATGGGGAATGCCTTGTTACACATCTCGCAAATAAATCGATGGAAGTCACTGATGCACCTTCGCAAATTTGTTTCACACCAGACCTGCAAGACATGCAAAAATATAGAGAGTAAGAATCTCAAACTGGAAAGGCACCATATACTGTTGCAAAACAAAAACAGTTCACTCTCTCCTGATTAAGTTAAGAGGTTTAGAGCAGCCCCCACCTACCTGGCATGGAGATATTCCCACTTCACAGCCTTTAGTCTCCTAAGGGGTTTATCTGAATTAGGGGCTGATTCTCCAAAAGCTCCCTTCTATAAAGGTAAACTCCTTCACAAGGCTATTCAGGCTCTCAAACTCTTTCCCATCCTAAACTTCCCTATCAGGAACTTCTCTTGTATCACTGACAGGACAGGCGCCTCAGCATACTACACAGCAAGGAAGCCAGGCAGTAGACTATCTTTTAGCTCTACTACAAAGAAACCAGGAGGAAAGGGAAAAAAAATAGTATACAAACCCAAACCAATATAAACCAACCAAAATAAAATCCCTCAGAAGCAGGTCAATGTTGTTGATTTTTTTAATAGATATGCAGCTTCATCCAGACCCAAACTAAGGCAGGCAAGATTTGAAAGAGGGAGGAATCATACCACTCAACAGAAAGCTTCATAGCTCTCAGAAAAATATTTACAGACTACCTCCCTGACTTTCCCCATCCACTGTCCCTCAAAGGTGCAGAACCCCCAAATCCTCAAACCTTACACGAGGAAGGTTGTTAGGGAATCACTGAAGATGTCACTGTTTACTTACAACTTTACTACATCCTTGCTAGAATAAACTAAAATAAATAATGTCTTCCTTACTATGTGTATTCCCTGTTGATTTTAGATGTAGGAATTTTTGGTTATGCCCAAAGGGGGCAAGGATCTAATATAACCAAAGTTTTCCTTCAAAATTTTTTACACATCTTCACACTGATAGTTATCCACCGCAATCATAAAAATGGCCCCAGTGCCAATATTCTTTAGATGAAAAAAGAAAAAAAGGAGAGGCATAAAGTGTTCAAAGCCTACACAAACAGTGGTGATGTACTTTCCACAAAATATTCTATATGCAGGATGACTCTTTCAATGACCTCATCAGATAAGCGCTGTAGCAGCTGGTACCTTAAGCTATGAAGAACAGAGAGCGTACCTGAGAAATGCGGGGGAACTTCCTACAGGAGAAGTCCGTGAATCCCAAGTCGTGGAAGCCTGCTGGAATTGAAGGGTTGTTCTGAATGAAAGGCTTTCCCATGGGATCTCTGGGAAGCTGCTTGTGGATAACTGCATTATGGCGCAGTAACCCCCGATGAGTACGAAAGGTAATACAACAGATGTCACACCTGGAAAGGAATAAACCAGAAATTACTTACTGATTGCTGCAAGCTTAAGAACTAGCATTCTTCTTGCACTGGAACATCCTCTTTCCTCTCACCCCATGATACCAAGAACTGGCTAAATGCAAAATAAAGCCACAGTGTGTCAAAACCTATCACCACAAAAGGCCATTTCGGTCACAGTCACTTTCTACCAGTTTCTGGCTAGTAAATAAAATATTGCATTAATCAATCAAAGCTATGCTGCAGGCAGAAAGGGCTATGCAGCAACATTTGGCCAACACGTCAACAAGCTTACTGCCTTCTAAATATTTGGAACGTGAGCTCTGCAGCATGACAGGTCACGTCCATTCTGCATTCAGTAAGTGACACACAGTTTCACTCAACCTCAAGTTCCTTGTGGTTACAGGTCAAGCTCCTGGCCAAAGCATTGGTTTCCCAGAAGGAAAACACCAATGGATATGAGGCAGTCAGATTTTTTCAGTGAGAATATTATATCCACAAGGAGTTTCTCACATCTCCCCCTGGCCTTGGTTTTCCCCATACTGCCTTTGCTCTCTACATCAAGGAAAACGACATGTGCCTACTCATTAGAAAAACATCCTGCAATTAGAAATTACTTCTGACAAAATCCTGAAACCACCCCCTCCCTGTCCTGTCCCTAACAAACTTCCACTGTTGTTCATTTTATCACTACATAAACTCCCACAGCTATTTTTTTTTTTTCTCTGAAAACGAAGAGATAACCAAGTCATCCACAAAGCAACTGGACTCATAGTCCCTGAGCGGTGAAAGAAGCAAGTGTGAAGTGTATATAACACGGCCATTGTTATCACAGTACTCAGAAAGCTTGGACATAAATATGCGCTGAAGGTTTAATCTGTTTTAACTCTCCTGTCAATTCACTTGCATCCTACCTGTATAATTACTGCTGACATAGTTCCTGCATTCCATTAAACACCGAACCAATGCCATTTACAAAGCTAATGTTTACTTAAAGAGGTATGCCAAATGTGACAACGATCTCAGGGAGTGGGGGGGATGGCCGGCATTAGGATCTACTGCTCTCCTCCAGCTCGCTTGGCAGCACCTATTCTGTGATGCAAAGCTTTCATATTCAGTGAAAACAAAAACACAACCACCAAAACCACTGGGGGGATGAAGAACATTAAAAAATTACGAGTAGCCACTTGAAGAACTTGCAGGCTACTGAAATAAATTGCTTTTAGAGGTGATGAAAATGCCTTGCATGAAAACAAGCAGTGCTTCTGACATGTTCCTCCTAGTATGTGAATAGACAAATAAGGAGGGCTTGGAAACAAATCTCCTGCACTACTGGAAGCATTGTTCTGCAAAGGGACACAGACCCTGACCTCGGGCCATCCTGAAGCATCTGTGGGGTCCTCATGTGCCTGGCCTGCCCTGGGCCCAGGAGCCCATGCAGCAGCTGTATCCCCTTGTGTGTGACAGAGCAGGCACAGCTACCAGTGATGGCACCACAGTTACTGGGAGCACTGACTCCTACCACGGCACTCCCAAGATCTGGGCTGAGCAGGAGCCAGTGCTCCTTGTCAAACAGCCACACATCCCACACAGCAGGGAGGTGTGCCTTGCTCATCTTGCACTCCCCCTCACCTCCCTCTTGCAATATGCTGATTTTTCAGCACTACTTTATTTAGGTCTCCCATCAAAAGCTGCGCTTGAGAGTTAATCTTTCAGAGCAAACACCCATGTGAAAGTCCTTCACAGTACACCTGTATCAACTGCTAACCTCAGGACAGTAAAAATTTGCAAGTTAAAAATGGTGTTTTCAATGCAAAGGGAACTACCTCCGCTGCCCCAAACAAAAGTAATGTATCTTATAAAAGGAATATAAGCCTTCTCTTTTATTAAGCATATTAATTTTTCTCTTTATTCCTTAGTCTTCTTTTATTTTCCTTGCTGTGAGCGAAGAAGCAGCAAACAAAAAGAGAAACTGGGAGAAAAATTAAGCTCCTTTTTCATTAGATCAGGAAGAAGCACCTGGCTGAAAAAAGAAAGATCCAGATAAATCATGCCTGTCATCTCAAGCTGCAGGCTCTTCAGGGCATATAAATGCACTGCACCCCAGCTCAGCACCTTGCCTTGGTGGCACAGCTTACAGAACCACATGGGAGCTGGAGCATGGGACAGAGCTGTGGATGCCTGCCTTGCTCTGTGGTCCTGGTCTGCACTCCTAGCATGTCCAAGAAAAGCCTACAGGTACTAAGTGTCAAAACCTAACTAGTTAAGGCAAGTATCATGCTACATTGATTAAGTCTTGTGTTAATTTAAAAGGGACTAGGCTGCCATGCCTAACAGGGCATTAACTGGAAGCATTAGGTTTTTTTAAGGAAGTCTAACTATTAATTTCTCTGTTTGTCATGAGTACTATTTTCCATCTTTGGTTAGTGTCACTGGCTGCATTATTTTTAAATCTAGACCCATAGTCTAAGAAGGAAAAGATAAAGGAATCCTAGGTGATACAAGCGTTTTTTCAGCTTGTTTAAACTGCTTTAAAAATAAATAAATAAATTAGTAATTGTAGAAAGCCTGAAAAGTCCAGCATATCAAATAAAGCATCAGAAACATGTGGTAGTAGTTTGCTCATGATGAACTTTAAAAAACAAACCAAAACAAACAAACAAAAAAAAAATCCCCAAAAGCCCCACAAAACCCCCCAAAAACAACCAAACCAAGAGAAAAGCCTCCCCCGTCCTTAAAATTACACAAGTCTACTGATGTGAGGTTCCAAGTCAAACATGGATGGCATGGCTGCAGAGAACAGTGATGGGAACAGGCTCTGAGGTTGTCAGCAGAACAGGCCGAGCAATGGCTCAACACCTGTGCAGAGATAAAAGCACTCTACTTGCAAGGTAAGTTTCCAGATGTATCTAATAAAAGCTGCTGTATTATCCTGTGATTGCTAGTCTTGGGCACAGTCTTCAATTTTTCTATAAATATGATTACAGAGTAGGGAGAAAAAAGCTGTTCAGTTCTAAGCATAGAGATTCAATTTTAAGTAAAAAGGAAAAAAATGCTTTTAGCAGCTAAGGCCCCTTTAAAATTACTTTAATTCTCAATTGCCTTTATGATTTGGACTTGCTCATATCTGTAACAATGCAAATATAATACTAAGGCTCTTGCTAACTGGCAGAGGTGTAAAAAACAAGCAGGTAAGGAAACAGAACTCGTAAAACACAAAAGCAGAACCAAAATATAACAATGCAACAACCAGGCTGCCCTTGGTGCTCAGGGCATGTATCACACCAGGCAGGTTTGATTATTGCTACACCAGTGCACCTTTTTTTTTTTTTTCTTATTTTCTTAATGCAGACAAGTGTATGCATCTCTGTGCAAAAACACACAATTGAAAAGCTTTCTCCTAAAATAAGTTAGTATTCTTAAAATCTATAACGCTTATTAGGATATAAAAGCATTTAAACAGGCTTTAAGAAATAGTGCTTTGCAAAGCTTGTTTGTTCAAGGGGGCATGGCAGGATTTGCTACACTCTTGATAAGTGGCACCTCTGCAAGAAAAGTTTACATAATCAGTGCCTGTTGTCTCGCATTACACTCTCCTCTGAGACAACTCCAATTTGTCAGCAGAGGAAATGGCTGTTCTTTAAGAAATGGAAAGACATTTTAGAAAGGAAATGCAGAGTCAAATTTTTAGCAAAATGAATCAGTCTTGATTTTGATTAAGAGTAATGCAGACAAACACTCAATCCTTCTAGATTTTATATTTCAGTAGTCAAGATGAAAATGCAAAATATTTGTACTTACCATTATGCTACCAAGACTATGCTCTGCATTACCTGAGACTGCTGGGGAGAAATTGACATTTACCATTACTCTGCTTGTACTTCTGAAACCACACAGACTAACACTTGAAGTTTTCACCCATGCAGCTCACTAATGCAAAGTTGCCCATATTGTGGATGTTAACAAATAGTGTTAATTTCTAGGCCTTACCAAAAATAAAAAGCTTGGTACCACATTTTTCCTTTCCTGTCTGTGCTGTTTAGCAACTTTCACAAACAGAAGCAACGAAAACAAGAAGAAGAATGAAACACATCCTGAGACACAAATCATTAATACACAAGTTGTGAAGCTAACTCCTCCCACTGAAATCCCCAGTCAGTACTGTGTGTTTTTCTACCTCTGTTGTTATTATTCTCCTTTCTCTCTAACGTTATTTGCAGAATTAATGTGGCTCTCATGAGCAAAGAAATTCCTATGCTGACCTAAAAATAACACAACTGGGTAGAAGAGAAAGATGGGTGATTCCCTGCTGATGACTCATATCCACACCGACGGTGGGAGCAGGCTCCCAGCCTCCACACTGGCAGTGTCCAGCTGCAGGGGAGCCTGACAAGGAGGGGGAGATGGAGAAAGGATGGTTTTAAACACAAGGGCTTTCACCACCTGTGAAAGAAAAGCTAGCAGGTTACAGACATATTCCCTTTCAGGAACGGATTCCTTTGCTTCTCTTTCACTTCTTCTGGGGCCATGCGGAGTGAGAGAGATGAGGAAGAGCCAACTGGTTTCTGCTCCTGTGCAACCCCACCCAGGCCCAGATACTCATCTCCTTTTGGATTAAAAAAACCCAAAAAACAACCCTTCCTGGACTCCACACCCAGGGCCTTGGGAAATAACATCCAACAGCCGCACTAATCTCTCCCATTTGCTGCAGATGAGTGATGGAAAAGCAGCAGGGCTGCGAACCCCGCTCCTGCCTCCCTCCTAGCGATCCCTCTGGGTCCTCCTGCTGTCCTGCCTCCCACCCCCGCAGCTCCACAGCGTGTGTGACCCCAAAGGACCTGCTGCTCTGCCATCTCGACCTCGCCCACAGCTATGAGGCTGTGCTGGAACCGCAAGCAGCACCAGGAGCCAGCTCCCTGCCAGCTGCAGAGGCTCCCCTCCCCTTCCCCTGTGCCTAAGGGGATGGACACAGCCCGCTAGATGTTCCCTGCATGCTGCTTTGCAGCCTCGGCAAAGGAGGCACTTTTCTTTTAACTTTTCCACCCTTCCACCGATCCACTGGCCGTCTGATTTTGTTACCAATGTGTTCTGTCACCCTCTTTAATCCTCTCCCTCAAAGAAGCCACCCTTGGGTGCAGCCAAGGCTGAATCCCTTGCACCAACCCTTCTATTAATAGAGGGATGCACAGCGTTATGTGCATTCCTACAGCTGCACTGTGGTCCAAGCAAGAAAAGTATCGTGTAGGAGCCAGGACAGACCCGATATAAACCAGGGTGATGTTGTGCTTCAGAAATTTGTCAGCATGCAGCAGAGCCAGTGTCTGCACCAGTGACTCCCACCTTCACAGTAACTCCAGTGAAATTAACTGCTGTAAGGTTTAATAAAAACGCACAAACCATGCCGTGTCACGTTTAACTTCCTTTGTGTGTGAGCAAAGAAAAATGAATAAGAACTTCCTCCTAACACTGTAATGAATTGCGTTTACCAGCAACACTTCAACAGTGCCAGATTTAAACACCTCTGCCCTGGTGAAAAAGTAGCTTTCTCTACCATTTACTTCACCAGAATTAACATGCAACAAGACAAAATAATGACAAAATGGGAGATGGCCTGCAGACACTCACACAAAGTAGCCATTTTCTCATTATGACTTTTTTACTTAATAAAGGTCAAAGTTTTAAAAACCAGAAGTGTCCACAAATTGGCTGGACAGAATCACAGAGAAAGAGCTGAAGATCAACTTAAATAACAGTGAAGGGTTTAATAGTTAGGGCAAACATATCTGGGGGGAAAAAAGTCTGACCAGAATAGTCCTCTACAGCTACCAAAATTAGAAGCTGCACAACATTCAGAATAACAGTGGTTATTTGTGCACAGCAACTCAAGTGAACCTTCTGGTATTTTTTCAAGGTAAGAAATGAAAAGCTCTTCCTATCTTCTAACATACCTTTCAAATATGGAAGCCAAGTACTTCTGTAATTTTACCATGTTAATAAAACAGCACCGCTTTTCTTGAGTAACATAAGGAGAAGTACATCTCCAGGGGTTTCTCTATCCTATAAGCATCCACTGATCACAACAGGGCTCACAAATACATGCAGCTGAATCTGGATTGCAGTCCCTTGCCCTTATCTACATTTGCAGGTTAAGATATGCTCAGCATGCAGACATGACTGCCAACACACTGAGCAGCACCCAGCACTTTGACAGAGCCTGCAAATAAACAAATCCTGCTCCTTAGGATCAGGCAGGCATGCTAATAACCTATTTTGGCTCAGCCCCTTTTCCCTCCTGCCTGCCCTCTTACAAGCAGCTTTCCTCTACAGTCAGCTTTGCATTTACCCACTTTCTGTTCTGGCAGCCAAGCTAAGATATTCAACACCATGTGACACAGCACACAGTTTCACATGGGAGCATCACTCCCTGTGTCCATTCACCAGCCAGTATTTTTATCCGGCTGCTCTGGATTCCCGGTTTCCTCACACAATGAGCTCCCTGATGTGAGCTGACCACTTCTAGGCCAGCGTTGGACTCGCGCTGCTCTTCAGATGTTTCCCAGCTCTCTTTTCTGAACAGAAACTTCAGAAAGCACGTAACGTGCAGTTCTGTTCTGCTTTTGCAAGACAACCCGCTGATTCTACTTCTCCATTTGCTCAGTAAAAGGATGCATTCACCAGCTTGCTTGCATACCATCTCCTCTGCCTTACCAAGAATTGCATTGTACCACAGCGTATTTCAGGTCATAGCATTTACCAGAGCTGGACTTCCTCATCATCAGCTCTCTCATGGAATTGCTCCTGCACTGAAAATGCTGCCAGCAAGAGATTAGGAATTGGTTCCTAGCTTCTATCAGGAAGACATTGAGCAAACAGCTTGAGGGCAGAGCAGGATAGTCAGCTGAACTGGCAATGTCACACCACTGCCCCTTGTCACCTCTGTCTTTGGCTGTAAGAAGTTTTGTAGCATTAATCATGTTAGTACTCAGTAACTCCAGAGCAATTTCTACCTACACTGTTCCTGCTGGTACAATCTCAGTGACTAGAAGAGGAAGTACTGGGCCCAAAATATAGTATGCCAAAAGCAGAGCTAAAGGAGGTCCATGAACATGTCTGTGCTGGAGTGCTCTCTATCCCTCTCAACAACTGTGCAGGGTACAACAACCTCAGAATTATCCATCTTCATTAAAGAACATTCACAGTGTTTCTTAGTTTGACATTCTAACAAGGAATGAGGCTATGTGCACATCAACAGTTGTGACAGAGAGAAAAAGTAGCCTATATCTCACAATGCTGAATGAAGATGACTCGTCATTCATCCTTCAAGTTGCTTCCAATAACAGCAGTCTCAACTACCAGGAAGAAGTTTCCTCTCCCCACCATGAACCTGTAGTTTTGTCTCACAGTAAAATTAATTGCAAACAACATCTAGTTTTCAAACACCTTCACTCCTGTAAGTTTGTAGCATCACTAACACCCTCTTCCCTCAAAAGTCTTGCCACATGTAGAGAGCAGTGTGCTTCAGAATAAGGAAGCCAGAAAGATTATTCCATACTATATAAGGAGAGAACAGATAGAAAGTGAATTCCTAAACTTGCTTAAATAGACATTTGCAAAAACAGGAATGACACCTAAGGTTTTTTTCTAGCTGTTTCCTTTTTTTTTCCTTTTAACATTCCGTTCAATGTACTTTTACAGAGTCACACTACTGCTCTGAAAACAACCTAATATTGTACTGGTCTTTTCTATTGGTGCTAATGATGGAAACCATCTCCATACACTTTAAATCTCCATTCATTTCTTTTCCTGACTATCTCCCTAAAGTCAGTGTGCAGAACTGCCTCGAAGAACAGCAACTGGGCAATAAACATGCCATATTCTGAGAAGCTGGTGTCTTTTTCACTCAAACCCCACTTCCTCTTGTCTTGACTTAAATGGCGCTGCTCACGTGCATTGTCTGAAATGATTTAAGTTTGGGACATAGGTCCAGGTGCCTGGCAGCATCCCTCCATACACTGAAGTATGTGGATGTGCTGACAAAGGGGGAAACCTGGTGACAAGCCTCCCTGAATTGCAAGCTGCATGTGACAGATACCTTCAATTTACCCACAGAGTGCAGATGACCATTCCTATGGCATTTAAGTTGTCCACTCCCTGTCAGTGAAGCCAGGTAACACCAAGAAACAATGACAGCATTTTCCACCCATTAGTGCTTTCAAAAACAAGACCTCACAGTGGTTACCCTGGCAAAACCAGAGGCAGAGGATCCTAATGGTCAGAGATTCCTAGCACTTTGCCTTCCAGGGCCGGAATTCCTCTGGTGGTGTGCCTGTTACTGATCTGTGAGCTATTCATAACAACAGCTTTCCATGGCAGTGTTCAACCTCTACATAAATTCAGCAAAACTTAGGCAGGCTGTTTTGAAGAACAAGGTAGGCTGTGAACAGCTTTGGGTTTCCTTTGTTTGGAGGTTTTACAGAAGTACATAACCCTGGGGGAAGAGAACTGCTTTTGTTGTCCCTGTAAAAATACGCCCAGCATTTTCAAGTTACAAAGCTTAATGTATTATATCACTGTTTGGACATGCTCTGTAGAAGGTCAAAAAACTTAATCTCCCCTGAATCCATTCATGGCAACAGGCATCTGCTGGTCTTGGTCACCAGGCAAGCTCTGCAACATAGGCAAAGCGTGACTTTCATGCTGCAATGTCTACTTATTTCTTGTATCTTAAAAATATAGCAAAACCAAATCTTGTAACTGGAGGCAATGCCACATTGACCCAAATGTGATCAGAAAGCCTCATGGTGTTCATTAAGAGGCAGCCTTTTATCACATCCAAACTGCACAACTATCCTGGCTGAGAAATTATGTCAGAATGAGTCTAAGAAAGGAGGTAACCGCAACACCATCACCAGCTGCCTCCTCCTTCCCTCAGGAAGATACCCAGATGTGAGAGGCAGCATAAATGTCTCTTTGCTGTTGTGAGGAAGGAAAAATTAAAAATACTTTAGCTCTTGGTACAGTGTACTGCACTAAACCTCTTGAAGGAGCAGAAGAAATATAAAGGGTATGCTTTGGCTACAGTGAAATCCAAGAGAGGCATTTTACAGTTCATGTACTTTTCTTTTGAAAGCCACACATTTTACTTTAAGACTGTTCCACTGTATTTGCCAAAGGAAAGAGGAGAAACCCAGCATAGCATCTGGTGAGGTTTCTCCCCGGGAAATCCTCGCAACTCCTCTGCTTACACTGCTGACGTTGCTCACAGCTGTCAGGTGACCTTTACAAGCACAATTTCACGTTTGACAGCAACCCTGCGCCACAAAAGTTTCCAGAGAAATTCCCCTGCTCCATGAGGTTTCTGATTTTCCCTATTGGCTGTGCAGTGTTTCAGCTCTCTGCTAATTTTATCAACACTCAGATACAAACTCACCAAAATAGACAGTGTCCTGAGGCCCCAGCAGCAGGGAAGCAGACTTCTTTAAATAATCCAGGTGGAGAGGCCAAGGGGGTCAGAAAGCACCCCTGGGCCACCTCCCACTGCTAATGGGCACTGCAGACAACCTTGCCGGGGCCAGCTCATGTCTTTAATTAGGGTGCAGGACCCAGGGCTTCAAAGGGACAGAGACTGACCAGGGGGCGTAATGCCATGAAGGAGATGCAGTGCCACAGCCCATTGTAAATGGGACAAAGGGTCCTATTATTGCTCGCAAGACCAGGGCAGTTCTTACCATAATTAGGAGACAAAGATGCACGATTTAGGATTTTACATAATCAAGAGATACTCTCCCAAGCGGGAGCCCCTCTCACACAATCAGTGGATTAAGTATTGTTTATTCTGCTGCAAGTAAACAATGAGGTGCTCGCTGCTCAGGGTTTTACATGAAAAAGCAGTTCTGGGCAAGACAATGGGGAGTGTCTTTTCATCTGACTTTGAACAGCTAACCCTGTGATTTAAAGTTGTTCATTTGACAGTATCTGGAAGGGTGATGGCCCACCCATGGCCCACCCTGTAAATTAGCTGTTCACATACTGCCAGACAGCCTTACCTTTTCTGCGACTTAGCAGAGGGTGGCCGGGACAGACAGACACAGACAGCTCTGGGGGCAAGAGGCTGGATTTACACAGCAGCACTGAAATGGAAGGATTAAAGGACCACAGGGAACCCAGGCAGAAGCTCCTGCCCACCCTGGCACCTTGCTACAGCCGCGGATGCATCCCTGAAGGGAGGCTGGTGCCACCATCAAGGCAGTGCACACTGGCGCACTGCTTCAGAGCCAGTTTCCAATCCTTTTCGTAGGAGCTAGGGGAGCAAAAAGGAATTGGATCTTTGACCTGTGCCCTTACAACAGAAGGCCTTGGCCAGGCAGACTGAGCTAGGCAGATTGAGCATCACTTATTTCTGATCATGACAAAACAGTCTGTGCTGGGCTACTGCCTACTGTACTAGCTCCAAATGAACCACCAGAGTATCTGACTGGGATACACATCCGACACCTTCCTCACAGGTCCTCATCAAGTGACTGTGCTTTTACAATATGGGCAATAAAAGGCAACCCGGGATGTTACACTCCCTGCCCTTTGCTCACAACACAGTTACTGTGCTTTTTTGTTTGTTTGAACTTTAACAAGAGTTATTTCCGCTTGTCTTCTACAATAAGGAAACAACAGGATTTGATGAAAGCCTTCTAACATTCTGCAGTTTGCTTCCCTATCACAAGTACACCCATACACAGAGGTCTCCTGCTCTACTACTCTAGCAGCTGATTGTCTTTTCTTTGTCTCTTTCACTAAAAAAACACCCTTAAGCCTCACCAAAAGGACTTCGTTTACTTGTACTCAGGACTGAGAATGGCATGCCACATTCTCTGTGTCTTGTTGAATCCTACAAACACTATTGCAGAACTCTGGGAACCAGGGGATTACAGCCCCTGCTGGCCAAGGATTCTAACCCATTTCGTTTGGGATGAAAGAGTCACTTTAACAGCAGTCCAAACTGCTCTGCTTACTAGAGGATTTTCTGTTAGGTTGGGCCAGGCAGACAGTGTCATTTGACTTGTCTAGACTAGGACAAAAGGCGTGGTTTAAACGAGATGGGCAGGGTAAGTTGCACCTTAATATATCAGCTGTCCAGAGAAGACCGCCTCTTCCTTGTCCTGTCTTCACTGACACATCTTAAATGGCTGAGGCAAATACCTGACACAACCCCCTTACTATCACCTAGACAATTCTATAAAGATAAGCATCCCAGCACCACTCTTAAATCATACCCACTGAGCTTGACAACTCTGATTTTGATTTAGGGACACATTCTAGTCTTTGCTGCTCAACAGAATCAAGGGTAGCAAAACCTATTTCAGGAGAATATTATCCCAAAGCAAGTCTAATATTAGAGCAAGAGCCGCATAAAGAGGAACAGCATGTTTGCACAACCACTGTGTCTTGCTGCCTTGCCACAGCAGACAGCAAAGCTACCAAGCTGGAAGAATATCTATTCCATTTTCTTATATCCATCATTCAAAGAAAAAAAATCCACCTCTCCACTCAGGTCCATGGCATATAACTTTGCAAAGAGGTCATATCTTCAGAGAAGCTTCAAAATGAGGATAATGCCAGGATAAATCTAACATGCCAGCTGCTTTCTGTAACGCATGAAGTATAAGGCAAAATTGTTCCAGACTCCATTTTATGGGGGTTGCAGAGCTCTTACTGGAGAACAACAGTTTCAGCTTTGATCTATAATGAAAATTTACCTCATTTACTTCAGAAACAGCAAAGTATGTTTAATTAACTACTATTGAATGAACCAAGCTTTCAACTCCTTTCCCCAGTAACCACAACATTAACAATGCCTTTAAAAAGTATTTTGCATGTATTTGCCATGGTTTCCTAAATAAAAAAATTTAAAAAGGGGAAATTTAATAGAATTAATCCCATTTAATAGAACGGAATGCCTCGTCTCCATGCCATTCTATTAAGAACTTGTACCCAGGAGTAAGTGTTGACACTTCAAGACACTGAATTCTTCACCCTTCCAAAAAGATCATTAGAGTCCAATGTCCCAAAATAAGTTTAAAATACTGACAAGCTTCTGCAAACAGACAATCTCCTTTCCTAAAGTAGCAGCTTTTCTATTCAACTAGACTTGAAAAATTTCTTTTTTATCTTCATGTATCTGGCTCTACATTTTTCTATGGCAAAAAAACAGGAAATAAAACAGTTTCAGAAGTCCCAGAGGCAATTACTTGAATCAAAGCACAATATTCAACCACCTTCCCAAACAATTAATAAATAATTTTTCCTTGTGAAGAAAAGCTCATTTAAGCCAAAATCCACATCATTCCCTAACCTCAAAAAGCAGAAAAGCATAAAACATTTTATTGAAAGTCTGAAACCAGAAACTCATCTACCTTCATTTCAGTCCAATGACTGAAAATCCCTTTCTATCCAGCTGCTGCCTCCTCTACAAACAGAACAATCTCACAGGATGATAACTGAATACTTTTATCAAGTTTTTTTATCAAGTTTTAAGCATCTTCAGTTTATCTTGTTAAAATTTTGCAGTGTTGGCATTTTGTTTAATGTGACAGTGACGGGTTTCAAGAGGAGGAAGAGGGGCCTTATTTTTTTCTAAAAACATTTCCAGCTATTAATGGGCAAGGTTTCCCGTACTTGCAAAAAATAATAGAATTATGCCCTACAACATCCTGGTGACACAAGACGAGGCAAAGCATTTAAGAACCTGCTCAAAACCACAAAGGGGGGCAGTTAACAGTGCAGGGGGCTGAGAGGCTCCTGCCCCTCCCCAGCAGGCTTCTTCAGGCCATCTGGTGACCAGGGACACTCGGGGTACTATCTCTTACCTCAATGAATTATCTGGATGTGTCTCCATGTGGGACTCCAGCCCATACTTGCAAAAAAAGTCCTTGAAACACACTGGACAATGATAAACTTCATCGTCAGCCCTCTTATCCCCTTCACCGGAATGGCCATCCTCGACAACCTTCAGAAAATGGGAAAAAAAAACCTCACTAGACCAACTTGTAAGCAACAAACCAAACTTGCAATCCATTCAAAGTCCTTCTCTTACAGAAAGTTGTAGGCTTCATGTGTAGCCTTGCTGCAAGCAAACACAAAGGACTCACTCCTCAGGAGAGAGGGTAAGTGACAGAGCCTCAGCACATGTGTAAGAATATGCATGAAAGAAGAGGAGTAGAAGATCTTTTAGTAGGAGATAAAGTGTGCAGCTGAATCACAGATATATCAGTTCTAATGAGGAACTGTGATTAGAAGAACTTATAAACCCATGTGTTTATATACCACTGAACTACCATTCCTCCCCCTTCAGAAAACCAGGGGAGGTGTCAGCCTAAATTATTTANTATGCATGAAAGAAGAGGAGTAGAAGATCTTTTAGTAGGAGATAAAGTGTGCAGCTGAATCACAGATATATCAGTTCTAATGAGGAACTGTGATTAGAAGAACTTATAAACCCATGTGTTTATATACCACTGAACTACCATTCCTCCCCCTTCAGAAAACCAGGGGAGGTGTCAGCCTAAATTATTTATGCCACCGAGATACTGCCAACTGCTAAGTCAAGAGGTTCAGGGAGAAGCAATGAACTTCTGCAGTGTTCTATACTTCTCTTCTGATTAGAGGGAGAAAAGCATGCACAGAGCGAGGGATACTGTGCTAAATGGAACTCCTACTAGCTTGCCATTTAGAGATAGTAAGTGGAAAGAGTCGAGTTAAGTTTGGCAGACACCATGCATTTTGTACAAATGACTGAGATGTGTTAAAATATTTCATAAACAAAACCCTAATGGAAATGTCTAGCCTTCAAATAAATATTTTCTGGTCACTCTTGCAACTCCAATAAGGCAGGATTATGCTACTGTGAAAGGGAAATGTACTGTAGATTTTTTTTTTCCCTCCAGATCTAGACAAAAGCAGACTTCAATTGCTGCTGCTTTTGAAGTAAACATTGCTTTTTAAGTTTAAATCATCATCCTCCAAGAATACTACAAAATAAATGGGAGGGGGGAAAAAAAGCTAGAGGAAAAGCTGCAGCAGCAGACAGATAGTACATCCTCTTGTCATCCAACAATAATTATTTATAAATCCTAAGCAAACTCAAAAATTTAAACAATAAAGAATTTTAAAAATTGAATTATTTCAGTCTCTGAAATTAGACATTAATTTCAACCTCACACAACTGTCTTGGCTACACAGCATAAGCATGGCAACTCATATACAGAGCAGAAACAAGTCTGGGCTGACTGCACAAACCAAACAGCTGACAATTTAGGAGGTAAGCAGGACCATCTTTTGCTCTGTGCCCCGTAAAGAACCTTTTTTGCAGGTGTCCTCTCCTCTCTGTCCAGATCAGCATCGTGACTGAACTTCCGTTTCGAAGACAATCGCCTGCGCTTCAGCGGCGAGGGGGGAGTGGTGCTCGCTGTGCTGTTTGGATCCTTCTCATGAATCTTCATGTGCCTGAGCAGGAGGGGGAAGAAGACACTGTCAGCAGGCAAATCCGGGGTGGGAAGTCCAATGTAAGTTGTAATGCCAACACCACTTCTAAGGTTTGCGTTTAAAGGACACCATCGGAAATCCCATAAACTAGTCTTAAGTTCTGAAAAACAGCTGGGGCATGATCCAGCACGGGGCCCTGGCAGTGCCTGGGCCTGTGAGGGGCTGCAGCAGGGAGCCCACAAGCCTTCCCCCATGTCCCAGCTCATAGCATGACACTTGCCCTGTGGACATCTAGTTCCATGAGCACCACGCCCATTCTTCCATCCTCCATGAGGTCCTGGTTCTGCCTAAACCTGCTCTGCAATCCATATACCCAGCCTGTCTTGTGGCAGTCTAGTAAGCAAAAGCCTGCAGCTAGCATCCACTTCTCTCCGTGAAAAAAAGCACCTCATCTTCAGCTGGCTCTCTGTCTAGAGTTTGAGACTGTACCTGAAGCAGACCTGTATAAGCCAATGGCAGAGCAACACTTAAATATATTTGTGTTCTCCCCATCCTTAACATGATGGTGGACCCCAATATCAAATTTCAAGTGCAGCTTTGAAGTCAGGATTATCTGGTCCCACTGTTTCAGTGCACTAGGTATGGCTTGCAAAACTCTGTACTGCCAAGGCATGTTCACAAACCTGCTTTCCCAGGAAAACAACTATTTCTTGTCACAAAGACACAGGAAAAGGGAAAGGGACAGAATTACTCAGGAAGCAATCTCATTAATATCTGTTTATCTGACCCACTTGCCTCTTGGTTTTCTGTATTTGCAACCTGAGGAAGACACTGTTATATCTACTTCCCTTCAGTTAGATGGAAGGTGCCATGCTTCTTCTGAGAACTCAATGCTCAAATTTAAATTTTCTGGTTTTTTTCTTTTTTTTCAAAGGGGCCTTTAACCCCACTTCAAATTTATATTGTTATTGAAAAAAAAAATCAAATGTATACTCCTAGATACAATGGAAACTTTTTGCTTCTAAAGCTAGATATGTGAGTGCAGGAGGGAGTCGCCATCTGTCCATAGGACTGACTTCAAAGAAACACAATGGCGACAATGTTAATGGCACTTGGGCAAATCCTTCAGAAGTCACATCCACAACTCGGCTCTGGACAGTGCCATTTAACATGACTGCACACTATCATGTTCTAACATGAGAGGATGTTGTAACCCAGACAAGTCTTGCACATCCTCATAACTGCTTTGGTGTTATGACATAAAATCTGTTTTAGTTTTGGATGCCAAGGGCATGATGCTTTGAGATAACACACTGGACCAAACTGACCCACAGCAGATCCCACTGGAGCTGCTGGGAATACTGTCTCATCACACAATACTTTTTTTAATGTTTCCTTTTGCAATCTCAGAAGCTTTAAAAAAAAAAAAAAAAAAAAGAAGGCATATAAATGTCTGTCTCAAACTATAGCTTGTTTCAAACTGCAGGGTTTTGTGCAGGAACAGCCTCAAGCCAAAAGCACCACAGGTACCAAAACCAATGCAAGATTAAAATGGCTGTTTTCAGCTACTGCCTGCTTTCAGCATCCATCAAGGCTGGGGCTGCTTGGAGGATCAGTTCCATGAGGAAAAACCCTGTAGCTTCCCCAGATCCAGTAACTCTCACTGGTTGCACAAACAGTGGACAGATACTTAGTGACACCTGTCAGTCACATCCATGTGCAGATATACCCAGCAGGTTGGACATGGAATCACAGAAATGTTGCTGAAATTGTTTAACCTCTTTCTCTGCTGATCACCCATTTGGGAGGAGGTGGAATGCTGAAGGCCTGAGCATTTGGCTCTCTCCAGGTTTGACAGAAGCCAGAAAAAATCCAGAGTGCTGACACAGCATGCGGCGCACCATGCACTCCCCTGCCTTGGCCCTCTGGTAGCTCTGGCACCACAGACACCAAAGCAACTGATTTATCCCCACGAATCCAGTGCTACCTCATCTCACAAAATCTGCAGGAAGGCATCTATAGATACTCTACTGTCTCATTTTCTTTAATCATGTTTCTTTTTTTTCCTCTGTGACACTGATCTAATTTCTCATGCTAGCCAGAACTTCTTTCATGGGTGATAAAACAACAGCATGAGCCGCAGTTGTCTCTATTCACACAAGAATAAGGGAGAAGGAACCAGTTATTTGTTCAAGGGGTTCCTGTCCACAATGATAGAAAGCAAAATTCAGAAAGCATCTTGGGACAAAAAATCAAAATATTCAACTGCACAGGCAAAGCAAAACCTGGAAGATGAATTGTTTGTCTATGTTTTTATTATTTCTTATTGGTAAAGCCTGTTTTCCAATTTCATTGATCTCTTGAAAGTAAGGACGGAGACTTTTGCTGTGCCTGTCTGTCCCTGCACCCCACACATGGCCTGACTGCTTGACCCTCTGGCAGTTCTGCAGAAGCACAGCTAACTCTGCTTGGCCAGTTACTTTTCAGACAGCTAGAGAGCAGAATCACTCCAGCTAAATCACATTCATCCAGAAAATAACCAAGTGACAAAAATCCTGCTATGTATTGGGCATAGGACATTTTATTCCTGTTTTCTTTTAAAGTCTCTTTCCAACCATTAACAAGTATGCACAACTCCTGTTTAGCAGCTACCCATGCAAAACAGCTTCCTTAGAGCTAAGTTCTTTCCTCCTGCTGTTTGTCCACCTGTTGAACTCTGCTTGTTTTGATGGAGCTGGCTCCTAATTGAGAGGGGCGTGATGGCATATCCACAGCACACCAACAGGAAAAACTCTTGAATCTCCAGGTTCCTGCAGTGTCAGCCCAACCTAGCATCTCTGCCTGGCATGACCTAATGCATGCAAACACACTGACTCCTGCAAGTCCCAGAAGCTGTGCTTGCAGTGTGAAGTATGCCAATAAGGCAGGGCTTGCTAACATGGGTACAGCACCACAGTGATGTGGCTTTGCTTATGTCTGGTGTCAGTCACTGGCTGCCCCAACTGCTTGCAGGTCTCATTCCTGCAACGTGTGTGCTTTTGCCATGTCCTAAAAGCCACAGCAGAATCCATACCACAGCAAGGAATGTGGTGATCCCTTCATGTTTTAGTTTTGCATATTTGAAAGGAAACAGCCCAAGCTATTGAGCTATAAACAGGAAGACACCCTGACTGCACCTTTGACTTTTACTGTGCAGGTCAAACATCACAGCTGCTGTGATAGCTCCATGCTTGTGATCATTAAGGGAAAAAAAGGAAAATTCTGAAACCAAAGCAGCAGGTTCCAGAGTTCTCAAGGAGAGTCACAACCTGCCCGCATTACAGCCAGCAGGTTGTTCCTCTGGCAGGTTAAGCAAGTTTCACTGCATCAAGTTAAGGGTGGAGAGGAAAAAGATTACTAGAGCTACAGCCCAAGATAAGCGGGAAGATAAAGCCAAGAAGTACAAAGGATAGACACAATCCTCATCTCTTTCTTTTACTTTGCAACATGGATGTCATTCTGCCTCGAGACAACATTTATCACCCAACATGGGTTGAACTTCAGCAAATGCCAAGTCACATCCACAACCTTTCTTTTAAACACTCCCTTCATTGAGGTTTCTTCTACTTAAAAAGTTTCCTAACCATAA